>CM035409.1:121683398-121685898 GCA_020310875.1 Ceratopteris richardii
CTCATTCCTACTTGTCCGGGCAGTAAAGTTTTGGTTCCTGAGGAACAAATATTTGGCAAACAGAAGGCCTTTTTTCCCTCTGGTGCACAAGCTGCATCTAAAACCCCGATTGTGCAGACTTCTAAAGGTAAAGAGCTCATGGCTGATAAACAAATGCATCCTGCACCTCCTGTTACCCCGGTAAAACTTAATGTATACAAGAGAAGAGAGGGTGAAGGAATGAGTAAAGAAACGCCTGTGGGAAGAGAGGGTGAAGTTGGGAAGAGGGTAGTTGATAGTGAGGGATTCACTCCAGTCACCTACAAGGAAGCGTTACTTCGTGGCAAGCGAAGTAAATTTCAATGAAGATATAGTCCTACAGAATTTAGCTCCGACGCTTATGCATGCTGACTTCTCTCATATCTCCCCGCCGATCTCATGAAGTTAGCAACATGGAATATTCAAGGTTTGGGTCAATATGGAAAGTGGACAAGACTGTGGAGATGGATTGTTAGACATCAATTAGACGTAGTGGCAATTCAAGAGCATAAAAAGCATGATCATGCTGGAATGTTTCTCTATACAAAAGATTTTCAACTTCGATACAACGGGTCAATAAGTAATTACTCGGGCTGTCTTTTCATTGTAAGAAAAGATATTCAGTTTAAAGTCATGTTCGATGATCCTCAAGGCAGATTTATTGCGTTACACCTTATAAAACAAGATGTTTCTTTTATCTGTATAAATGTTTATGCTCCAAATACGCCGGCTGAACGGGTTAGGACTTGGAATCTTCTCGTACAATATATCCATGAATAAATGCATCTTGAAGTTTGGAGAGACTCTCATGTTATACTATGTGGAGATTTTAATATGGTTGACTCTGAGGAGGATTGTACAACTATGTCGTCCTTGTTATCTTTGCAAGAAAAAGAAATATGGAGGAAGCTTTTGGATACACTAAATTGTAAAGATTTGTGGCATCTCATTGGAGGACACACACTTAGATATACGTTTCACTCAAGATCACATAAGACTGCTATGAGTAGACTGGATAGATGTTACTACTCTCATGCATATGCCTTAAATGCTGCATCCACAATGTGGATTGATGCTACTATGCTTCTTTCTGATCATAATCCACTTTTAATTAATCTCCAAGATATTCATTGGGAGTCGAATATCCCAAATAACCTTGCTAGAATTCCTCTGAGACTGAACCATGCTTGGCTTCAAACTTCATTGTTTAAATCCAAAGTTGACCTTCTGATTCAACAGATTTCTTCTTGGAATGTTTTTGCATGTATGAAATGGGAAGCTCTTGTGGTCGGCATGCAAGGGGTGATTAGAGATTGTGGAAAGTATTTCACAGTCACTCTTACTAAAGCAAAGGTCGAAGCAGAGCGGATGATCCTTCGTATGACTGAAAAGGTTGATTCTGGCCAGTTACTTTCGGAAACTGAGTACATGCGATTATGTGATGCTTACAGATGCTTGCAACTAATTGAGAATAATGCTATCCAATCATCCAAAGTCAGGGCTAGATGCATGGAAGTAAATGATTTGCATGCAAACTCTAAATGCTTCTTTGATTTGCTTCGTGTTAAGCGACTTAGAGGCACGATTACCATGCTTGAAATAGATGGTGTAACTCTTCGTGATAGTAATTCCATTGCTGCTATGTGTACACAACACTATCAAAATTTGTTTGCCTCTGCGCATAGGACAGATATGCTTGGTTCTCTTCTCTTCAAGACTCCCTTGCTTTCACGCCACATGCTCTTGATTCCCATATGGCTGTTACTTGTGAAAAATGTATCACTGTAGAGGAGGTGTTCTTGGCCATTTGCTCTCTTAAGAATGGAAAAGCGCCGGGAATGGATGGCCTTACAAAGGAATTGGTGATTCCTTTTTGGCCTTCTCTTAAAACCCTCATTCTGGATGTTTGTAATGAAATATGGAGAGATCAAAAAATGCCCTACTCATTTAAATTAGGTAAAATTAAACTTATTCCCAAATTGGAGGTTCCAAAACAGATGGGGGGGATTGGAGACCGATTACTATGATGAGCATTATTTACAAAATATTTGCGAAGATTTTTGCTTTAAGGCTTAAGCCAATTATGCATAAGATAGTTCACCCGGCGCAAGTTGGATTTGTACATCACAGATCCATTTTTGATAATATTTTCCTTACACGAATTTTGATGGAGCATGAAGCATCGTCCGAGCAAGAAATTGTGGGTATGCAAATGGACTTTGAGAAAGCTTTTGATCGCATAAGATGGGATTTCATTGCCATTGTCCTTAAAAAGCTTGGCTTTGGAGTTAAATTTTGGAGACTCATTTATATTTTAGCCCAAGATAGTGCATCTTATGTGGAGATAAATGGTAGGCTTTCGGATCCTTTTCCTGTAGAGAGATCAGTACGCCAAGGTTGTCCGCTAAGCCCGTTCTTGTATGCTTTGGCTTCCTCACCAATGTTTTACTTGTTGGAAGCCAGAATGAATTCTTCTTGTATT
>CM035409.1:121690898-121713398 GCA_020310875.1 Ceratopteris richardii
ATGTAGTTTTGTATGAAATATCTATAGCAATTATGATTTTGCCATTACCGTCGAGAGGAAAAACTGCATATCACTGTATAACTAAGTGACGATACCCGTCAACGCTTTCCAGAAAGCGAGTCATAATCATCATTTCTGAGAGAGAGAGAGAGAGAGAGAGAGAGAGAGAGAGAGAGAGAGAGAGAGAGAGAGAGAGAGAGAGAGAGAGAGAGAGAATAGCAATTATGATTTTGCCATTACCGTCGAGAGGAAAAACTGCATATCACTGTATAACTAAGTGACGATACCCGTCAACGCTTTCCAGAAAGGGAGTCATAATCATCATTTCTGAGAGAGAGAGAGAGAGAGAGAGAGAGAGAGAGAGAGAGAGAGAGAGAGAGAGAGAGAGAGAGAGAGAGAGAGAGAGAGAGAGATGCTATGGATTAATTTCTGACACGTGATGCAGGGCACGCCTTTGTTTATCGGACTGTCGCGCCGCATCCTTAATGCCCGGCCTACCGCCTTCTTTTTTGTGAGATGTTCTCTTACCTCAGCAGAGGTTTTTCGGTTCTACTCCCAGGCACAACATAAGTTCGAGTCCACTGAACTAAATAGCATCCCCAGGGTACAGTAATCTTCCCTGACAACTAGTTGATGATGAGGATCCACCATAAATAGCATCTCAAGTTTCGTTTATCTGTCAAATAGGAAAATCTGGCAGGTGCAACCGCGAACATGCCCGGTTGCCATCAGGGTGGAGCTTTCTTGTATGCTTTGATGTCAAAGAGCAAGACGAAACAATAGCCTTACTTGGTTTTCCTTCGTGATCTCGCACGTTCATTCCAAGGCACAGCTACAGTGTTTGGACTACAAGTATAAGACAAGTGAACGTCGAAGCTATAGCTATAGTCTGTAAAGAATTTATAACCGTATAGTGACAGCCGAAATAAGTAACGATCAATATTTGATCAATGATCCAAGAAATTGGCAAGAATATCTGTTTTCCTTGAAACATTGCAGTATTTTTCAAGCTCTATTTATAACTTGTGGTTAATTCCGGATCAAATCAAAGTGAATTGTCCATCCACGTTGGGTCGATTGGCCGAGTCCCTGACCTCTTGAGGTGGGGGCGAGGGTTCAACCCTCCCCATCGGCAAGACATGTAAATGCCTTTGGGCAGTTAACCAGTTGTAGTCTTCGGGTAGTTAAACCAGTTGTGAAGCTTTCGGGCTGTTGTAATCTCTCATCTAACCCTTACTTTGTGGGATAAGGGGGGTCCTACTGGTACTATGCCCATTCAGCCTGTCCAATTGTTTTTTCAAAGTTAAAGCCTGGTGGGTAGGCCTCAGCCGAACCTCCAATTTTTTTTCAAATCAAAGTGAATTAAGAAAGGTATAGTATAGATCCTTCAAAGTAGGACAATTTTGATGCAATAGCATATGACAACCTTGCTTCTCTCTTGGAGGACGTTCATGCGACATGATATTTTCCTAGTATCTTATTCATTTTATTGAGATAAATGGTAAACATATACTTCCATTTTTCCAAAGGTTCTACTTATAGACGTAAACATATACGTGCCACAAGGTCCGTTGTCCATAGCTCCTCATAGGCGCCTAATTGAATTTAGTGTAAGTACTTAGTGTGATAAGGCAGCAAAACAGAAGTAGCTTCGTTAGAATCCAAGATATCAATATTTACCTGATGGTTATGGAAGCTTGCGTTTCATTGTTATTCAATATCATGAGGGTAGAATTATCATAGGTCACTTGAGGATGAGCCTTGAGACGCTTGTTGATTCTACTTCTCTTATTTCCCTTCAATATGGACTTCATTTGTTTCAAATATGTGCAAATGTCTTTCTTGTGTAAATAAGTGCTTGTGGATTCTACTTCTCTTATTTCCCTTCAATATGGACTTAATTTGTTTCAAATATGTGCAAATGTCTTTCTTGTGTATGATTTGGAGTGTATTTTGCATTAGAATGGAAATTACTATGGGTCAAGCTGTCCTCCATAGCGGTCAATTGAATAACATAGGATTCTTCTCACTTCAAATATGTGGAAAGACGGTTATTTACTTTCATCAACCAAAAAATTGTTTCTAGGAAAGAAGAGCGGAGAAAACTGTGCCGAATAGAGTGAAGCTACTTACAATAGTGTTGTTTTTTATGGAAACTAAAGAATAAATATCCAACTATTCTTGCTTAATACAAAAAAAAAGATACTTATAATTCCCTTTTTTACATTTCTTAGCTCTAACCTAGGTTGTGTTATATGGTCTAGATAATGGGTTCTATAGATACAATGTCTACTATATGTCTTAGGGCCATCATCTAGGTGCAAGGCTTAGTTCATCATAGGGAATTTTGTCATAATGAGGGTTTAGGGCCAAAGACAGGCTTGAGCACCCTTAAAAGGTGCAAACAATAGCTCAAAAACCTACCATTGCATACAAGTGATTGCTTTGTGTAGAGTAATTGCTTGCATGCACATTTGGGTATTTGAGGAACTTATGCAAGTGTGAGTGTGAGAGTTTTTTGACCATAAGAGATCAAGGGTGGATTGACCACTAGCAGAATTGTGAAGCACTTGAGACCAAAAGGATGAGAGTTTGGGTGTCTGAGGCTTAGGGCCATCACTTTGTTGCAAAACTAGCTCAATATTAGGAATAAATCAAGTCTAGAGCCCAAGGTCATTGGTCCAAGTAGCCAAGAAGTGGGAGAAACACCACAAACTACATAAAAGCGATTGCTTTGGTAGAGTAATCGCCTGAGTACATATTCAATCATTGGAGAGTTGAGGGGTACATTTTAAAATTTCCAATCATAATGGAATACTACAAGAGTAATTACAAGATAGTTGAGAGCAATTGAGATGAAAACCACACTTCAACTTCCCCTAAATATTTGGGCCATCGTTGGTATGTTAAGAAGAGTATTTATACTCCTTGTGAGAACCATAGTTGTGTGTGTGTGTGTGTGAGAGAGAGAGAGAGAGAGAGAGAGAGAGAGAGAGAGAGAGAGAGAGAGAGAGAGAGAGAGAGAGAGAGAGAGAGAGAGAGAGAGAGAGAGAGAGAGAGAGAGAGAGAACCTATGAAATCATCTTAAAAGTAGCCAAGGAAATCCATGTTGAATATCGATGATTGCTTTGGTTGAGCCATCATTGGGGTTTTGTGTGTGTTTTAATGATCCTTTAGGTTCAAAACTCGAAGGAAGCATTGGGAATGTGCAACAATACTTTGATAAATCCAATTGGTTAGAGCATATGAAATTGATCACCCTAGGAGGATAGAGATTAAGGCCATTGGTATTGGGTTTGGGTAGAGAGTCCAAACTTAAGTTCTTTGGTCCTCTAAGAGTAACCTTGGCTAGAAGACATCAAAATTCATTGAGGGCCTTAAGGATAAGACTGAAGTACACAAAGTCGATTGCTCAAGCAGAGCAATCACTCTCCTACATCTAGGGGCATTTGGACATCTACTCTTGCTTGAGTTATTATCTAAAAGTTGGGGTACACACTCTTCAACAACTTGGGCATATATTGTGAGAGGAAGTACACTAGAACCACATTCAGATTGCCTTAGATGCATATTGAAGTTATAGCCATCGGTCTTAGACAATCATACTTTTGACCTTCATAAGACTCATTCTTCACCATCACAAGAAGTGAAAGGGTACATTACATGACATATTCCACTTAAAGGTAGTAGAAAAATACCTTGTTTGTGCTTGAACGATTGCTCTAGTTAGAGAAATCATTCATGTGAATTTTGAGGTTTTCTGTCCTTTAAATTGTATGGCAGTGGGCAATCAAAGCCTTTTGACCTAAAAAAGGATATTATAGCCTCAAGACGAAGCAAGAAAAGGGGTGAGCGTCTTGCTTAAGTAACACTAGATTTTAGGGCTTGGATCTCCATCCTTGGACTTCGGGCATAAGTGTAAAGTGGTAGTCAACCTAAATCATGGAATCTACCGAAAGGGCACTATAAGGATTGTGTGTTCCCAGAGACACCTAAACCCTTATTAGTAGAGCTACTTAGGGATGTCAAATCTTCTAAGTGAGGAGGAGGAAACATATTTTCTAAGTGGTAGTGATTGAACATCAAGGAAAGCCTAAAAGGTCATTTTGAGAATCTCTAAAGCTTAAGAAGTGTGAATTGATCTCATTAAGGAATATGAAGGAAGTACTGTTGTACTAAATAACTCTTTGTGAATATATATGTTTGAGTAAGAGTGTTGTGTATACGTGTGTATAGAATACAAAGATTGTAACCTTGTTTAATTCCCATGTACCTACTGCAAGAGGAGCCCGATCTTCTTGAAAGCTATTAAGAGACTCTTCTGGTAACAATCTCAATTGCTTTTGTGGATTCAAACTTCTTTTTAAAGCATCAAAACAGAAAGATTGTATGTGCACCTTTGTGCTTGTGAGCATAGTGTGCTTCTATTTCAAAGGCTTGTGAGTCACACGTGTGTGTGCACATAAAAGGTACCTCATCTATGATTTTGTGATTTTGTGATTAGACATTAGGCAAGAAATGTACTGCTAGTGCACAAAGATATTATAGTGGAACAAGAGACATGAATGACAATGACAAAGTCTCGACTAGAGAAATTGTGAGCTCTTTGAATCTAATTCCAAGATGTTTACTTGATACGTTGAGCGATTCAAAGAGCGAATCCAAGGACATGTCTTATTTCATTAACATGGATGAGCTTCAAAAGGATCTTGTCTTTCATCCAAGGTTGAGGGTGAGGCCTACACTACTCTCAACTATGAGAAAGATAACGTGCATGGTACTCTATTCAAGGACCCCTGGGGTCAAACCTTGGTCAAGATCAAAACCACTATTTTCGGAGTAAATGTAAGTCACCATTGTTGTGTAAGGCAAGAAGGTGATGCTTACGTGGATAAGAGAGGTTCATTATACATCTTCCATGGGATTCTTGAAAAATTGGATGAAAATGGAAATCAAGTCCTACATGAACTACTAGTTACATCTAGTGGTGGTCCCAATGGATTCATAGTCAAAAATCCAAAGACTCTAGGGATAGATGACCAGTAAAAGATTTATGTGTCAAGAACCTTGTTCTTGACTAAGCTTTTATTGGATTCACAAATCAATAAGTTTACTATGCCATGGATATTAAGGTAGAATTCTAGACCCTTCCTCTAATAACTAGATCTAATGCATCTTTCTTAAAGATTCATGAACTTAGATCCTCTAAAGTTCCAACCATGGTTGTTTATGAGGATCCAATGAAGTGAGAGTTATGAGTCCTATTCCAAGAACTTCACGAAAAATATTTATATTAAGGAAAACCTATATTTATGAATGGAGTGCCTAGGCTAGAGATCATCACCCTTAGGTTCACCAATCACCAATGAAGAGCTCAAGACCAAGGGGATCCGAGATTCAATCACAACAAGATGATATTCCACATTTCCACATACAAGGCATAGGAAGACCTAGCGTGCATAGGCAAGATCCTCTGTAGCATCAAATTTCAATCAAAAGACTTGATTTCGGTAAGAGGTTAGTGCCTATGCAAGTTGCCAACTATATGAGAGAGAATATATGATGGACATGGAGATCCTCATGGTCACATCGCATAATTTAAATAGATTCATCATGCAGAGGAGATTAACAACTTAGCTATTCAATATGAAGCTTTTGGGCTTATCCTCAAAGATTCTACTCAAACCTATGTCACGAGGAAGGAGATAAGAAAGAGAGCTCACAGACACACACACACTCTCACTCTCAAGGAGAAGCACACACACAGATTGAGGCAAGGAAGAATGATCTTCTTCTTCTTCTTCTTCGTCTATTATATAAAAAGGAATTTACAAGAATGACTTAAAAACAAGAATACAACAAGTGCAATATATAAAGATTAGTTCATAAGGAAAAATCTAATGTCTACGAATGAGAGCTGGCAAGTAACAAATGTGCCATCACTCTCGGTAGATAAATCTAATAAAGCTCAATGAAGTATCCCTGACATATACCAGTGTGACCACTATACATGTCAGAGAAATGAAAAACTGATATGTGTCATCCTAGATCATCACATGTTGAGCTTGATATCTCAACACTCCCCCTCAAGCGTATGTCGTCTAATCCAAGCATCTTCCGAAACTTCTTCAGCTTCTCTGCTCCAAGTGCTTTAGTGAAAATATTAGCAACCTGCTCATTTGTTCTTACATAAACAAGATCAATATCATCTGCTAATACCTTCTCTCTCTCTGATGAAGTGATAATGTACATCAAGACTCTTTTCTAAACCGCTTGAATCTCCATGAACGTCTTCAAAACGTGTGCATGTTTTACTACCAGCAGAAAGCTTTTCTTTACCTTTCTTGGATGTATTTGATGAATTTGCTGGACTGAAATTTCCACGTAATCTTCCACTCCATGGATTTGAGTTGGAACTATTGCTTGGTGATGCATCCGGTCCACTTAGAGATTTTGCACTTGATTTTTCAGCATTTTCTTTGTCATTTGATTCAAGATTTAGTCCTTCTTTGGCATCTGCATAGAAGCTTGAAATTTCATCAAATACCACATCTCTGCTCACCTTCACTTGTCGTGTGAGTGGGTTATAACATTGATCAAGGGAGTCCAATGAAGACATATTTTTCTGCTTTCGGATCAAGCTTTGTCCTCAACTCATCTGGAACATGTACATATGCAATACAACAAAAAACTTTCATATGTGATAATTTTGGCTTTTTGCCTATGAACTTCTCTTCAGGTGTAACTTGATGTACAACAGCAGTTGGAGTTCTATTCATGATGTATATAGCCGTATGCACAACTTCTTCCCAATAACAATGAGGCATATTCTTTTCAGCCATCAAGGCTCTTGCTATTTTTGCAATATGTCTATTTTTGCGTTCAGCAATACCATTCTGTTGTGGTGTGTACCTGCATGAAAACTTATGTCGAATTCCATGACTTTTAAGAAAATTGCTGAACTCATTTGACATGTATTCACCTCCTCCATCAGATCTTAATTTCTGAAAACTTCCCTGTCTGCTTTTCCACCATAGCTTTAAAATTCTGGAAGTGAGTGAATACCTCACTCTTCTCTTTCATGAAATATAGCCGCACTTTCCGTGTATGGTCTGTTGGGTGTGTGTAGAAGTGCGAGAGACACACGAGAAGCACACACAAGGAGCACAAACGCAGCAAGACACACGAAGAAGACGATGGTTGTTATAGCTCTCTCTATTGACCGGTGAACTGAACTGAAGTAAGAGCTGCATTATATCCCTAAGTACAAAGTACCACCACATATGAGAGTATCAAGTATGTGGTAACATGGGGAAAAAACCTCTAGCCAGCACTAGAGTAAAAAGTGCCTATGTATAGGGAAAAGGTTCACATCAAAGCTACACGAGGAACACATAAGTGTAACAAACCCCCCTGGAGCGAATGATGTGAACACATACAGGGAGTGACAGATCAGCCACCACAAAGTAACAAGCCTAAAGCTTTGCGAAAAGCTTCAAACTTTTCCCATGGAAGAGCTTTGGTGAATATGTCTACCACATTATCTTGTGTAGGCACATATACCAAATCAATATCTCTTGCATGAAAGCGCTCTCTCACATAGTGATAATGCACCTCAATATGTTTGGTCCGTGCATGAAACACTGGGTTTCGTGCAACAACCAAAGCACTCTAACTATCTGTGAGAATATGCGTAGCAACATCAATCTCCATGCAAAGATCCATCAATAGGCGTCTCAGCCATATACATTCCACTGTAGCTGTGAAAACTGCCCTGTACTCAGCTTCACAACTTGATGTCGCCACTATAGGTTGCTTCTTACTCAACCAAGATATGCATGAGTCTCCAAGGAAAAAGCAATTACCACTAGTGGACACGCGAGTATCATAACAACCAGCCCAATCACTATCTGTAAAAGTATGCAAGCATAGCTGAATATCTCTGCCATAAAAGAGACCTAAGCTCAAAGTGCCTTGAAGATATCTAAACACACGTTTCATGGCTTGCCAATGCTTAGTGCCAGGGCTATGCATGAATCGACTCAACTCGGAAATTGCATACTGTATATCCGGCCTTGTGTTCCATGCATATATAAGACATCCCACAACTTGCTGATAAAGAGAAGTGTCAAACGCATCACTGGAATCCTCAATTGAGAACCTGAATCCTGTCTCAACTGGTGTAGAAACTGGCTTACAATCCTCAAAGTCAAAATGCTGAAGTAGTTTTTCACCATACTTTGCTTGATGCCTAACAATTCCCCCCTCAACAGATACAAACTGGATGCCAAGATAGTAGCTCAAAAGACCAAGATAAATGACATCAAAAGTATGCTGCATATTAGCCATAAGAATGTCAAGTTTTGCATCACATGACCCAGTCAAGAGTATGTCATCGACATAAAGAACAAGCACTATAAGATCAGCCCCATTTTTGCATACATAGAGTGTGCTTTCAATCGGACTACATGTGAAGCGAAGAGCAATCAAGTGCTTATGGATTTTATCATACCATGCACGTGGAGTTTGCTTGAGACCATACAAGGCTTTATGCAAGCGACAAACCATATGCTCTGTCCCTTTCATAGCAAATCTAGGAGGTTGCTTCACATAGAGCTCTTCTTGCAAATCACCATTCAAGAAGGTTGTTTTTATGTCCAACTGATGCACTTTCCAACCTCGATGGGCAACCAATGCAACCACGGTACGAATGGTAGTCATGCATGAAGTAGGTGCAAAAGTTTCCTCATAGTCAATGCCATATTGTTGCGCATATCCTTTGGAAACCAATCTAGCTTTGTAGCCATCAATGCTACCATCAAATTTTCTCTTAATATTGTAAACCCACTTTGTACCAATGGCATTCTTTCCTTTTGGCAATTCACATAACTCCCAAGTACCATTTCTATGCATGGAATCCATTTCTGATTGCATAGCACTCATCCATTGTGGAGCGTCACATGTATCTTCAAAAGAAAGTGGCTCTTCATTACATGCTGTAGCAATAAGAGAATAATCCACAAAGTTACTTGATGCATGGTGAGAGCTTGATCTTGTTCTACCAAGTAAAGGTGCACTCAATTTGTTGTCCTGCAAAGTTTGTTTCAGCCACTTTGGCATAGATTGTGCACTCTTGATAGACATGCGTTCATTATGTAAAACATCTTCAATATGTACATCATGCGTGGGCTGAATTTCATGCTCAGTTTCAGCCATATTTTGACGCAAATGTTCAGCCATATGTGGCTGGAAATTTCCAGCAGTTTGGATATTTTTTGACTGAATTTTTTCAGCCATGTTTGGCTGGAAATCCTCTGCATTTTCAGCCCTATTTGGCTGGAATTTTTCAGCCCTTTGAACCTCAGTTGGCTGGTCTACATGGCCATAGTCAAACGCGCCATTTTGGAACAAAGGCATGAGTGTATCGAACACATCTTGGCAGTTTTTTGCATTCAAGTAGAGGGAAAACTGAATTTTCATCAAATATCACATCTCGACTCACAATAATTGTGTTCGTCAATGGATGTTACAACTGATATCCCTTACTTTCAGCACTATAACCAACAAATATACATTTCTTTGCCTTGTCATCAAGTTTGTGATGTTGTTGTGATGGCACAAGAGCATATGCCAAACAACCAAACACACGCATATGACTAACCATTAGGCTTATTACCATTCCAAGCCTCATAAGGAGTGATGAATCTCAATGCTTTTGTAGGGCAGCGATTCAACACATAATTTGCACACATGACCGCTTCCATCCAAAACTTATCAGGAAGATGCTTTCCTTTAACCATACATCGTGCCATTTCAAGTAAAGTTCTATTTTTATGCTCAACAACACCATTTTGTTGAGGTGTATGTGGCACCATACATTGGTGTGAAATAACTCTTTCACGAAGAAAAGCATTAAACTCATGTGACATGTACTCACCACCACGATCCATGCGTAGAGTCAAAAGCTTTTGTGAAGAAAAATTTTCAGCCATAGCTAAAAATGCTTTGAAGCAAGAAAATACCTCATTCTTTGCTTTCGTAGGATACACCCATGTATGGCGAGTAGCAGCATCAATGAAGGTAACAAAATATACATGCTTCCCAAAAGATGGAGTCTTGACGGGACCACATACATCACTATGAACAAGCTATAATTTTCTTGTAGTGTGTGTATGAACATCTTTTGGAAAAGAAGCATGATGCATTTTTCCAAGAATGCAACCTTCACATGCATGCTTTTCAATGGACTCAATTGTAGGCAAGCCAATAACCATGTCCTTCTTTTGCAAGTAGAGCAAACTATTGAAGTTTAAATGACCAAAACGAGCATGCCAAAGCTCCATTTCAGCCATGGAAGAAGTATGAGCAACTAAGGCATTCGAGGCAGCCCTCTTGTATGTATCCATGCGATACAAACCATTACATAATGTACCGGACATCACAATAACATCGCCATTGCTGAAATCATGAACCGTACACTTATCATCAACAAAGTGTACATGAAGTCCAGCTTTGACAATCAACGGAACTGAAATTAAGTTCTTCTTGATATCGGGCACATACAATGCATTTTTCAAGAGAATCACACCTCCATTTGCAGCCGTAAGCTCAATTTCTCCTACTCCAATGATAGGATAAGAGGCATTGTTTGCACACACCACATGTCCTCCTTTGGGTGCATCTTTCAAAGAGGCAAAAAATCTTTTGCATGATGTTATGTGCTTTGAAGCACCACTATCAAAGAACCAATCGGAATCAGCCTCACTCACAACCATACATTTAGAATGCAAAGAAGCATCATAATGACATGTAACAACACATGCCCAAAAATCTTGAGCCATGTTAACTTCATCATTCTTTGCATTTGTTGAATTTTCAGCAATAGACATGCCGGATTCCTTCTTCTTTTCATTGCGTTTAGCAAGATTTCTACACTTATCAATAGTATGACCAGCCTTCCGGCAATATTTGCATCTCTTCTTCTTTTGCAAATCACCATCATCAGAGGAATGAGTGGAAGAGGAAGCTTGAGGCTTTGGTTTTGATGAACCCAAAGCTGAACCATACTTGCTTTTCCCCTTTTGTGAGATAGCAAGTGCTTGCGTTCCCTCAATCAAACCACCCCTATTCACTCTAGATTGCTCTTCTTGCAAAAGAAGAGACACAACCTCATCAAATGCATACATATTAGGATTTCCTTTTGCAACCAAACAAAGTGTAGTAGCAAAGCTTTGAAAAGATTCCGGTAATCCTTTCAATACTGTAGAAATGAGTGATGCATGCGGAATGATCTCATCTATGCTTGCCAATTGCTCTTTCAAGTCCTTGATGCGTGTCACATACACATCCACTGACTCATTTTCAGCCATACATACATCCTCAAGTTGCTTCCTCAAGTATGCAACATGTGCTTCATTACGCACGGCATACAAAGAAGCAAGAGTGTCCCATGCCTGTCATGATGTAGAACATGACCAAATGTGTGCCGCAATCAAAGCATGAGCTTGAGCATCTTTTCCATCCCATCTAAGCTGCTCTTGTGTAGTTGGAGAAGGAGAAACCACTGTATTCAAAGAAGAAGCTCCATCTGTGGCAATAGACTGTGAAGTAGAAGCACTTGCATGTCTTCGATCTACATTTGCCACTATGTTCCAAAGATGTTTTGCAACAAGAACATGCATCATCATGTAACACCACATCGGATAGTTGGTCCCATCAAGATTATCTTCAGCTTGAAGCATGCCAAACAAGTCATTGCTGCCCACCATTTCACTAAGGAACAAGAATGTGACAAAATCTTCACTTCGACGAAAACTGAAATGAGTGCTGAAATTTCAGCTCACAAATTGTCACTCTGATGGCGATTCTGACTGCACAAATGGCTTCAAAATGGGGGTAAAACCCCAGTGCACTTGCTGGAAATGTTTCCGGGCTGCTGAAATTCACACTTCTATGCTCCGAAGTCGATTTTTCCACTGTTAAAGTGCGCGCGTGCCGCGACGCAAAAAACCGAAGCTTAGGAAGGAGCTGAACCCGCTCTGATACCATTGTTGGGTGTGTGTAGAAGTGCGAGAGACACACGAGAAGCACACACAAGGAGCACAAACACAGCAAGACACACGAAGAAGATGATGGCTGGAATAGCTCTCTCTATTGACCGATGAACTGAACTGAAGTAAGAGCTGAATAATATCCGTAAGTACAAAGTACCACCACATATGAGAGTATCAAGTACGTGGTAACATGGGGAAAAAACCTCTAGCCAGCACTAGAGTAAAAAGTGCCCATGTATAGGGAAAAGGTTCACATCAAAGCTACACGAGGAACACATAAGTGTAACATGGTCATCAATGAAAGTAACATAAAATCTGCAACCACCCATAGATGTGGTCTTTGCAAGACCCCAAACATTTGTATGTACTATTTCTAGCACATTCTCACTAACATGCTTGGCATGTGGAAACGATGATCTTGACTGTTTACCAAATTGACATGCTGCACATACCTTTTGCATCTCTGAAACCTTGAAATTTGGTAGTCCATAGACGATCTCCTTTGACTGCATCAGTTTCAACCTTTGCAGATTTGCATGTCCAAAGAATTTTCACATTTAAGGTGAACATCCTACCCACTTTGTTTCCTTTGGTGATCAATCGTCCCTGTTTGTATTCTTCTACATATAACCCATCAACATTTAACCTGACTTGTAATCCCTGGTCAACCATTTGTCCAATAGAAACCAAATTCTTTGATATTTTTGGAACATGTAACACATGAGCAAGATGGTTTACCTTCCCTTCTTCCATAGACAATGATATGTTTCTTGTATGCTCGATAGGATGCGATGTATCATCACATGTTTCAACATATCCAGGAACTCGCGATTTCTACAAACTACTAAACCATTCTGCATGATTGGTCATGTGATTTGAAGCACCTGAATCAACATAACAGACATTATCATTCGATTTTGAAACATGAGAAGACATTTTATTCATCATGTGATGTTGAACCATGAGCAGCTTCTCAAAATCATCTGCACTTGTCGATGCATAGTTATTCTGCTACCTTCTGTTATTTTGATTCTTCAACCTACAATCATGTTCAAAGTGTCCAGGTTTACCACAATTCCAACATCCTTTCTTGTCATTATGTGAATCATTTCTTTGGAAATTTCTGCGGCCTCTTTGGCTCCCCCTGCCTCGAAACTGTCCTCTTTCTCCTGCATGATTCTGTTGTTGACTTTGGTCTTGGTTACTGTTTCCTCTTCCATTTTCGAAACCTCTACCTCTGCCTCTTCCTCTGCTAGTGTAGAATACGTGCTCAGAACTAGATTTTTCTTGGGAGTTTGAATCCTCACGAAGATTCTTTTCTTCAATAATCAACATAGATACCAGATTAGCAAAATTCAAAATATTTTCCCCGATCTGTATAGAAGTTCAACTGCTTATGTGCAGCTCCTAAACCACAAAGACACACTTCCACCTTATCATCATCATCTACATTCACGCCAATAGATGCAAGTGACTCAAATATGCTTTTGATTTTCAAGGTATAGTCACTTGCCGACATGCTCTTCTTCTCTAATGTATGCAGCTCGTTCTTGAGTTGCAATTTCCGTGCCTTTGTATTGGTCTCATACAATGTGACCAAACTGTTCCAAGCCTCTTTCAGAGTCTTGGCATCCTGTATGTGTCCAATCATCCTATCTTGTATGCTAACAGATAGCCAATGCATTACCTTTCATGCTTCTTGATTCCATTCCTCATACGCTCTTAACTAATCTGCAGTCCAATTCCTTTTTGGTAAGTGTGGAGCATTTTCATTCTCTCCTTTGATGTACTTCCAGTAGCCTTTTCCCATCAGGAAATTTATCATTCTGAATCTCCAAGCATGGAAATTGTTCTTGTCCAGCTTATCGCTCGTAAGCTGACTCATTCCATCTATGTTTGCCATTTCTGTAGCAATTCTCAACATTGCAAAACACTACAAGCAGCACTTCTACTTGAACACTGTCGCACTATGATGTGACAGTTTGATCTCAGAAAAACACAGTTTTCGTGTATCAAAAGTAAACGAAATCGCTTGAAATTCGGGATCTAGAATATATGAGTGTTGCCGAACACAATGCACGTTACAATTTCTAAAACTGACTTGGTTTTTCTGTGGGCCCCACCTTGCGGGCTCGAAACAGAGGTCGAGATGGCTTCGAAACTTCAATCTGACAAAAACAAGTGACCCTAAAGGGCTAACTCTTGAAAATATTTTGAGGTCTTCTACCTTCACGCTGATTTTAGTAGCATATGGAGGTCGTTTGTGAATCGCATTTTCTCCGTGCCTTGCCGCGTACTCTTCAGCGTCACCTTCTCCACGAGCTCTCTATAGCCACAATGGCTCTGATACCATGCCACGAGGAAAGAGATAAGAAAGAGAGCTCACACACACACTGTCACTCTCAAGGAGAAGCACACACACAAATTGAGGCAAGGAAGAATGATCTTCTTCTTCTTCTTCTTCTATTACATAAAAAGGAATGTACAAGTACAAGAATACAACAAGTGCAATATATAAAGATTAGTTCATAAGGAAAAATCTAATGTCCGCGAATGAGTGAGCTGGCAAGTAATAAATGTGCCATCACTCTCGGTAGATAAATCTAATAAAGCTCAATGAAGTATCCCTGACATATACTTGCGTGACCAGTATACATGTCAGAGAAATGAAAAAATGATACGTGTCATCGTGGATCATCACATGTTGAGCTTGATATCTCAACAACCTAGTTCCAACCTAATAGAGATCTGAGCACTTAGTGACTTTGTGTGCTATATGTTTTGATAGTCACCCTAACCTTATTGGATCTTAGCTGATCATCACAAAGATACAAGCGCTTAGTGATTTTATGTAATAAAACTATATCTTTTAATAGTCATTAAGTGAAAGCCCTAACCTTATTGGATCCTTGCGTAATATGGCTTGATAATTTATGGACCATTGAGTAAAAATAAAAGAAATACAAGATCAAAAGCTTGAACTTGGAACGTGAATCACACCGATGAGAACAAGTTTTCACTAATTTAAAAAAGCTAGTGGATTTATTGAAGTCAACTTTTTCTTAAGCAATTTCATTTGATGATATTGGTAAATACTGAATGCTAAGACGATCATAGAGATAGAAGTGCTTTGTGACTTTGTGTAATAAAGCTATCTCTTTTGAAAGTAATTAAGTGAAAGCCCTAACCGTATTGGATCCTTGCGTAATAAGGTTTGATCATTTATTTGCCCAATGAGTAAAAATAAAAGAAATACAAAATCAAAAGTGTGAACTTGAAAGGTGAACCACATCTATTATGAACAAGTTCTTGCTAATTTAAGAAAGCTAATGTCTTGGCCGAAGTTGTCTTTTGCCTAATCAATTGCACTTGATGATATTTTAGATCTTGGCAATGCATATTGCTAGATAATCTAATCAATAGATCTTTGTAGTACCTCCTTCACAAGTGAACTCGGTCAAGCCAATAGGGGCTCATTAGTTCCAAAACCATGCATCAAATTTATGATAGAAAGGAGAGTTTATTTTGTTTTGTACATCCAAAGAAATGAACAGAAGTTTTATTTCATATCCAAAGAATTCCACTCTTTACATAATAGTGACCGAGAAGTTATGAATATATAGGATGCATAAGGTTGTGGTCAATTTTTGAGATTACCTTCAGTTCAGGCTAATATATGAAGGTATGAAGAGTTTATGGATAATATTATTTGGAGAGAAAGACATGTTTTCTAGATTCCATGATCTACAAGGAGAGCTATTCGAGTTTCAAGTGACACAAGAGCTCATTAGGAAAGCTCTCTACTTCCAATAAAGTATCATGATGTCAGAATTTTTAGCAACACCACACATAAAGGGTAGTAAGTCAACCTCTACATGGAAAATCACAAAGTGACCTTCAATTGAATGAGGTTAAGAGGACTTCTCTCACCTTATGGGAACAATACTTCCATTTTGAGAGATCGAAAAGATACACCATGTCTCATAAGAAAATATTGCATAGCATGGGCAATAATAAAAAGGTGGACATGGCAGGGTATGTTTGGGAAAGTCTGATGAACCATTCCACAATGGAAAATTGGTCTCAACATAAGACCCTCCATGGTACCCCAATGATTATGAGGATTATGTTTCATGCCTTGAGTGATGACATGATCTTCACACAAGCCTATATGATTAATGAGCTGGAGGAGTTCCAATACCACCCAACGAGAGGAACATCCAGGAGGGCATTACCCATTGCTTTTAATAATGAATCCAAGACACCTAAACAAATGTGTGGGTCATATGCAACCACTAAAATTGTATCTCCAAAAAGTGTATTGTAGGCTGAATGACGTACAAAAAGATGAATTGATGCACACAACACAATTGTGTTTGAAGAAGAGGAGGTAGTTAGGGCACAAATGGAAGCTTTCATTAGAACACAAAGAGAAACCCTAAAAGGAATTTTTCGACACAAAAGTGACACTCAACCTTCTCTAGCATGATGAAGGAAGGCAAATACTCAAGAAGAGATCAATGTGGCAAGTGTAGTAGTCTCTGCAGCTAAGGTAGTAAAAAGATATAGAAAAAGAGAGGCCAAGAGGAAGCTAAGCAACCTCAACCGCTCGAAGAATCTGATTTAGAAGAAGAAGAAACTATGGTAAAGATCATGAAAGCACCATGTCATCACACCCTCACCGACCTCATCACCACCATCGTCACCACCTTTCGCCTTCGACACACCCTCATGTGAGGAGCATGCCACTAACACCATAGTAAAGGAACTCAATATCACTTGCAACATCGACACCACCATACCTATCCCCACTTTGTTAGTAAACACACCCATTGCATGTGAAGTAGACATCACTATTGTTGCACTCACTTTGGCCACATCCGTCCCTTCCATTGCATCTAAACCATCCTTCCTTGATAAGGATAAGTAGAAAGTTGATGAATGTATTAGCTTAGGTCCGAACATTCACCATCATGCACACAATCCCACATCACTCAACTTCCACTCACGCACCTGAATCACTTTTCTTTTCATTTTAATCTAAATTGTTTTTGAATCTTCCACCATCGCAATCCTATTTCATGGAACCCTTCATTCCACGAACATCCATATCTCAACCACCCACATCAAATCAACAATTTCTTTTCTTTCATCTCCGGTTCCATCACCTTCATTTTAGCATGATTAGATTCCGTTTATTCCATCCTCATCTCAACTTGTGTCTATTCGTGTGGTTTCAAACTTTGATTTCTCTTTTCAACAAGCATCCATGGTATCAAAGAAGCAACACAGCTGGAAGCTGAAGCACTTGACCGTGTAGTAGAACTACCCACTCTAGTACAACGTATAGTCATGCAAGAAGTGCAACACCATTGAGAGTCATATACACCTCAAGAAATTCTAGTGAAGAACCAAGGCAACAACCCATGGAAGAGGAATTCATTATTATCCATGAGATCAAATTCGAGGGGGAAGAATCGGAAGTAGAGTGCCATGATGCCTTTTAGGGCTTCCTAAAGTTGAATATCCTCATCAAAAACATTAAATCCTAGTTAGAGGCTTCACGTCAAGAGAATCATAATTTCAAAGCACATATGTCTACCTTAGAATGGAGGCAACAAGAGATATAACTCTTATTGGAGACACTTCAAAGAGAGAGAGAGAGAGCTATCTAAGGGCACGATTAAAGTTCTCAAACTTCATTTCAATTCAAAAGAATGACAATCAGGGATAATAAGAAGGAATACATCAAGACACATGCAAAGTTGAAGAAGGTAGAGAAAGAAAGAGATGATATGAGGGGATGATTCTTTGAAGAAACAACTTTTATGTGCATTTCCTTTGGTAGTAATTCTTTGTTACCATAGCTCCAAGTTGTAAATGGCTCATTGAAAGTGCAATTTGAAGCTTAATGGGCTAAGTTAAATAGACTCAAGGCACTATGTGAACCATCAGATCAACCAATAATACAACCAAAATCACAAAACCTACCTATGGACGCACAAGAAGATAATGAAGAAGAATCACCAGTCAAAGAGCATGACATAGAAGTACCTATTGAGGCATCACATAATGAGGATGAAGAACATGGATCCACTATTCACTAAGAAGTTAGAGACCTATATTTAGCTATATGTGAAGATACAAAACCCTCTGCTACAGATAGCTGAAGAGAATAAAGAATATAACTTATACAAGAGCTCTAGAATGACTTTGAAAGTAGTGCCTAGATCCATATCTATTAAAAAGGATGGGCAAAATTCATTATGTGGATTTGTTCTCAAAATTTCTACCAACATATGGACACAACAAGGATAGCATGCATGCTTATATCAAAGACATAATTGTGGTTGATGCTAATGATGCATGTATGTCAACATGGGGTGATGTGAAATACATAACAAGAGAATAGATAACATAAGAAAATCCTCGTTGGAGGCAAAGGTTACTAAGAAGGTGACTTGATAGAGTTTTAACGTCCAACTAAGTCCCTGTGTATATCAAGTATAATCCCATTTTTTCTCCATTTGTGAGAAGAAGCTCATGGTGAGGCTATGATATTATGAGAGTGTAGCAAAAAACAATGAAATATTGGTTTAACTATCCAGCTAGGATGACCCTAAAATGTAATGTCACTACCATAGAGTATACATGTGCCACCATCCTTGTTGGTAGGATGAGGTAGGTAATATGTCAGGCCCTACTTGCCAAATGTTAGTTAAGATATTAGAAACCCTTACAGTATGCCCCAATGCACCAACATAAATGTTGTGCCAAGTATAAACATCCTAGGGTTTTGCTATGAGGTATGTGAGGAATGATGGCAGATTATAGAGGTGAGAGGGTCTTTGCAAAAATCTATTCTAGATCAACCTAATTCTTTCTTGGACACTCTAAAAAACTCTCTATGCTACGGAATAATTCATAAATATGAACAAATTACTTTGGAGCATTGATCTCAAGTATTTGAGTCAAGACAAACTGATTCCAGATTTTTGCTTATGAGTAGAAAACCTTATATTTATGGAAGAAGGCTTTTTGGAAAATGCTGAGTGCTCACAACCTATTATGAATTGAGAAAAAGCCTTTTGCATAGATTGAAATGGGAAGGTAAGTGAGCTAAAACAAATTATTTCACAAATTTAGAGTGACTATGGAGAGAGCAATATGTTTAAGAAGTCACACGTGTGATCCTAAATTTTTAGGGAGTAGACAATGCATATACATAGTCATAGAGATACATTCATATCTCTGCACACAAAGCTCCAATGACTAAAATATTTCATAGACACACTCTCAAGGATCTTAACTTCATGATCCAAGCATTAGATAAGGTAATGATACCATAAATGCACTTCAATGACTTTGTGAAGATGATAGACTTGAGTTATGCACAACAACACTGAATAATAGATGAAGCTGATGGTAAAATCTTCAAGTGCAAGTATTGAAATTTAAAGTAAAGTACATAGAGGTGTTGGAGAACTCCAAGGAATACGAGCTAAGTACAACGAATACTGTGAAAATGAGTGAGAGCTCTACTTCACTCTGCGACTATTCCAATGAAGTATATGTATACTTTTTCCCTTGATTTTGGAAGATGAGTGTTGATTGATTCCACGTAAACGTTCCTCTCACTTTTAGGTTTATATTTGAATTTGAATTCAAATATGAGTCATGGGTTTTGGATCTCTTTACACTTAGTTTATAGTTTGAATATCCATCCTCAAAAAGTCTTTTACAATAGATAAAAGGTGAAGTGAAAATTTATCCTTAGAAATGAACTAAGGGTATATGTATGCACATATTTCTTTTCATAGCTCAATGTAATCCAAGGATATGATCAAGCACTTAGGTTTTCAATATATACCGACAACTCCCCCTCAAGCCTAAGATGCTTCCATCTTCCTTAATTTTGCAATCTCCTGAATTTCAATAATTGAATTGAACATGTTAGAATTCACTCCATCCAAAAATTTACTCATCATTTCAACACATTGTTCTTGAGTTGAGATGTATGAAAGCTCAATCTCCTTTCTTCTGATCTTCTCCCTAACATAGTTATAGTGGACCTTAAGGTGTTTGCTCCTTGCATGATAAATAGGATCTTTTTATTAGATGCAAAGAACTCATGCTATCACCTAATATGTGAGGAGTAGATGAATTTATTCCTTAATTAGTGTATAGTGTCTTGATCCACATTGGGTCTTGAGTAGCATTAGCCAAGCCTCTATATTCAGCCTCTGTAGATGAGAGAGAAAAAATATGTTGTTTCTTTAACGACCAAGAAATAGGCTTAGAACCTACAAATGAAAGGTAACCAAAGGTACTTCTCCTATTGTTTCGTTATCCTGCTCAATTTGCATCATAAAAAATCTTAATATTTATATAAAAAGGGTACGAATAGAATAGACCTTCATTGATTGTCCCTTTGAGATACTTGAGGATCCTTTTGGCTGCCTCCATATGTGGCTTCCTAGGTGAGTGCATGAATTGGAACATTCACATTATAGTTGATATCTACTCTTGTGAGAATAACATAATTGAGAATCCCTCTAAGCTTTGGTAGCTTGTCACATCTTCACTAGGTTCTCCTTCATGAGCACTTAATTTGGATTTTACTTCCATAGGTGTACCTACAACCTTATTGTTTTCCATCTTGAATTTTGTAGCCATATCTTTAATGTTACTTCTTTTGAGTAAGCTACATACCATGCTCTATATATAGTACTTCCAATCCAAGGAATTATGTGATCTTCCCTAGATCACTTATTTTGAACTCTTTGGTTTGATGTTTGATTCTTCTAATGCCTTCAATATGATTACTTGTTACTATAATGTCATCCACATATACTGGATTCTCCATGCGATCTTTTAATGAATAGAGAGGGATCTTCCTTGCTCACCACAAATCCTTTATCCTAGAAGTAAGTAATTAGTCTATGATTCCAAGCTCTTGGAGCTTGTTTTAGGCCATATAAGGCTCTTCTTAGTCTGCAAACATATTTAGGATGTTGTGAGTCTTCAAAACCAAGGGCTTGACCCATGTATACCTCTTTTGAGATTGATCCATTGAGAAAAACATTATTCACATCCATTTGATATAGCTTCCAATCCTTGATAGTTGCAATACTCATGAGTACTCTAATTTTATGTATCTTTCCTACAAGAGAAAAAGTCTCCTCATAATCAATACCTTGGGTCTGAGCATATCACTTGGCCATTAGCCTAGGCTTGCGTAATTTTGACCAATAGCTAAGTCATCCATAAGACATCTGAGCCATGCACACACTCAATGGAGGTTGCCTTTATATTCAACCTCATAACTAAAAATAGCCACAATAGGTTGCTTCTTGATCAACCAAGATATGCATGAGCTAGCAATCATGAAGCAAAAAACACTTCTAGAAACATGAGTTTCATAACAACCTAACCAACTTGGGTAAAAAAGAGCATTTAAATCTCATGGTATTGATTCCCCTTTGGGATAAAACAAACCAAGTTGATGGGTCAAATAAGTAGCAAAACTTGTGCTCACTGCTTGATGATGCTTGTGTAATAAGACTTGTGTAATAAGACTTGTGCATGATATGATGAATGAACCACTCTCCTCCCAACCAAGCCTCATATATATAGCTCCCAGCAAGGGGTAGTCTAACTAAGTGATTGACTTAGGTATTTGTCACATGTCCTAGCCCTCAAGGGTCGACTAGAGTGGTTGGTTAGTGTCCAAGTTCTCTCGAGTCAACTCAAGCAAAATCTTCTAGGAGGAACTTGGAGCTCTTTGGAAAAACTCTCATCCACATCTCTCAACAGATTTGAACCCAAGACCTCCTCCTTCCCATTCATAAAACTTAACCACTATTGTGCTACTTGTTTACCTATGCTCTAGAAAACCTTAATCTTGACTTGAATCTTCTTGGTTGAGTCTAATCACTTTATAACATTCTTCCTTGCTTGAAAATATATTTGCCCTTAATATATTCCATGTGAGAGAATGCCAAGAATTGGAAGATATACTAGATGGATGTCAAGAATGCCTTCCTAAATCGATCGATCTTAGAGGAGGTATATATGGCTCAACCTCCTAGTTTTGAAGACTCATGATTTTTTGAGTATGTTTGCAAATTATGAATAACTCTATATGGGCTAAAAGAAGCTCCAAGAGCTTGGAATCATAGACTAGTTACTTATCTACAAGATAAAGGATTTGAGGTGAGCAAAAATAACATCCTTCCTTGTTCATTAAAAGATTACATGGAGAAGTCATATCTCTTTGAGTATTTCTCCCTATTTAATCACTCTAAGTTCATTATATAACTTTTAATAGCTCACTTTACTTCTTATTAGAAGTTTTGCAAAACGATTTTTCATCAATTCGTAGCACATTAGGAGCACTGAAATTTTTTTAAAGTGCCTTCTTCCATGAATAGAAGGTTTTCTCTTC
>CM035409.1:121720898-121778398 GCA_020310875.1 Ceratopteris richardii
AATGTCCACCATACTCCTCCGAATTCCAACTTGGATTCCCAGATATGATCTGCATCTCCCAAGTCTCCTGGCATCTCATTGAACCAATGAGAATGCCCCTTTACTCTTTCTGTTAGGCCATTTGGTGGATCCGGAATGGGAATTCTTCTCACGTTCAAAAACTCTTCAGGCCTAGCTGTCGGTGGAGCCTCCATAGGCATGGTATCCCAATTGCTTTGAGTGCTAGTGCCTGCCTGAGAGCTCGTGCCTGCTGCTGCTGCCATGGGAATCAGGTGCTTATCTGCTAGAAGAAGAAAGGCACATTAGTGTTGCATAGGAAACAGGATGTAATCGTGCCACGAGGTACTCCGTGTTGCACTGGTTGGCGCTCCTGCCTCTTGATCAGCGGCCTCCTTCATGTCGAGTGATGTTCGGTCTGCCTGTTTAGAATCTTCTTTGGATCAGTTGGGAACTCCTTATTGGCTTCTGTACCTTTGGTAAGCTGGACACTCCTCTGCACCATAGAACTCTGGATAAGAACAGCATTGTTACCTTCATGTGGATTCCTAGAGAGACCAGGAGTTGGTGCCCTTCCTACTGGTTTGAGTGCTTGATTTTCTAATTCAATCGTAAGATAGCTTTGGCCTGCCCAAGCCTGAAGAATTCCACTTCTTAGGTTGAGGTTGACTACGTGATCATAGATCCAGTCTTGGCCCAAGACAAGAGGTTCGGTAAGATCCTCGTCTTCACACACTAGCACTTTTGCTGGCATGAGGGCCTCTTGAATGTAGAGGGGAAGTTCCACCTCTCCCATGCAAGGGGTTTCAACACCTCCTAATCCTATCAGATATGCTTCTAGGGGTTTTACCTCCAATTGCAGCTGCTGGCAGTAAGAAAGCCGAACTGCACTAGTGGCTGCTCCTGAATCAATTAAAGCTCTTACGGTCCTTGTACTGTCTCCTTGTCCAACTTCTAGGGTCACAAAAGGTCATCGATCCACTATCCTATGGGCACGTTCACCTGAAGCCTCACACATGGCCAAGTGATAGCCTAGAGACTCTTGAGTGTCAATCATAGGCTGATCTCTCCCTTGCCTCCTCAATTTCATTCATCGGATGCGCTCTAAGGCCTCTGCTTGTGCTTCCTCTCGAATTCATTTTTCCTCCTCTTTACGTTTCTTGGCAGTGTTGAGCCGATTTAACATCTCTTCAGTCAGGGGTTCTTGGTATAGCTTGACTCTACATCCGCTTATGTAGCTAGGGAGAATATCGCCTTCCAAAGTGGCTAGTTGTACTGCCCCACTAGTTGAAATCCTATTTATGATCATAGGTCCATAGCCTCTTTTCTCTAATTTTCGTGCATGCTGCTTCAATGTGTAGACTAGGACTAGGTCTCCTGCTTTCAAGCCTTTATCCTTCACATGTGTATCAAAATATGCCTTTTGCCTCTTCTTCGCTACATAGATTCCTGTTGCAGCTCTCAATCGTGTCTCGCCAAGACGTTCAAGATCAAAGATTCGAGAGGAGAGTTCATGGCCTGTCCAGTCATGCTCTTGTGCTACTTTCAATGTAGCTATCAAAAAGTCCAAGGGTAGTACCGCATTCTGACCGAACACCATCTGAAAGGGTGTGGCTTGGAGTACCGTTTTATAGGCCACTCGGTATGCCCAAACAGCATGGTGTAGCTGTTTGTCCCAATCAGAGCGTTTATTGTTCACTAATTTCTTCAGTACATTGCATAAGATCTTATTTGTACTCTCAGCCTGGCCATTAGCTTGGGGGTGATAGGGGGCAGACTTCTTATGTACTACCAAGAATTCTTGGAGCAGATTTTCAATAACTTCATTCAAGAAGTGAGTCCCTCTATCACTGACTAGCTCTATAGGTAATCCATACCTGGTGAACACATTCTCAAACAAGAACTTAGCAGTTGTTTGTGCATCGTTCTTTGTTGTGGCTTTTACCTCTACCCACTTAGTTAGATAGTCAGTGGCCACAATGATATACTCAGCATGTGAACCCTTAGCTGGGGGGTTAATAGGGCCTACAAAGTCTATTCCCCACTTAGAGAATGCACGTCCACCCATCATAGGTTTCAGTGGCATCCCATCTTTGCGTATAGGATACTAAGTTCTCTGACATACATCACACCGTTTCACATAGGTATGTGCATCCATGTGAAGGGTAGACCACCAGAAGCCCACAAATAGTATTGCCTTGATCACCCGATCTGGTCCAAAGTGTCCTCCTGCTACACCTTGGTGAGCAGTTTCCAAGATCTTTAGATATTCACTCTCATGAACACAAAGTCTTAGGTAACCATCTTTTCCACGCTTGTATAGATTCTCACCAATGAGTGAGTAACCTAGGGCTTCTTGTTCTAGACTTCTTTGCCTCGTCATAGTCATACCTGGAGGGAATGTTTTCGTCTTCAGGAAGGATACTAGGGGTTCACTCCAATCTGGCACTATGGACACTTGATAAAGAGTGGCATGCTCCACAGGTGGTTTAGTGCAGCAGATTGGGCATTCCTTGCACAACTTCTGGACATCAGCTTCCATAGTCGGCCAATGCACTCCTAGTCTCCTCAGGGTCTGTAGGGTTCGTTGTTTTGAGTAGTGTTGCTCGAATGCACCTACATGTGCTAATTGCAACCACTTGGCGTACTCGTCCTCTTCTACACAACAAGCCAAGATCCCTTGATCTGTGTGCTTGTACATACTTCCAGCCATGATGTGGTACTTTTGGGCTTTTACTACCTCTCTATCCTGTGTGGCCATTACTGGGTGGTTAGGCCCGTATGTCAATACTGGCACTAATGGCTTAGCCCACTGTGGCACCACTTCCAAATTAAACAAGTAAGCATCAGGTAAGTCATCTGATACTCCTTGTGGGGCCTCTCCAGATGTGAGCCTAGAGAGATGATCTGCTCTCAAATGAGTCTTGCCTTTCCTAACTACTACCTCAAAGTCATATTCCATTAGTAAGAGAAACCATCTTACTAATCTGCATGTATTACACGGCTTGTTTACCAGGTACAGTAGAGCTTGGTGATCAGTAAAAAATTTGAACTTATTTGCAAGCAAATAGTGTCTAAAATTTTTAACCGCGTACACCATGCCTAATCCTTCTCGTTCGGTGGTTGTATAGTTCCGTTCAGCAGCATTCAATTGTCTACTGGCATAGGCAATAGGGAGATCCATATTACCTTCACCTGTAGGTTGTGCAAGTACACATCCAATAGCATAATTGGAGGCATCCACATGAACATGGAATGGCTTGTTCCAATCTGGTGTGGTCAAGATTGAGGCTGAACATAATCTTCGTTTAAGCTCCTGGAAGGAATTCTCACATTCATGAGTCCACTCAAAGTTAGTCACAAGTCCGTACATGGGCTTTGCAATGACAGCATACATGTGGATGAACCGGCGGTAGTAACCACAATGCCCCATGAAAGCCTGTACTTCCTTGACGTTCTTTGGCCTAGGTAGTTCTGTGATGGCTCTCACTTTCTCTTCGTCAGTGGATATGCTGTTCTTAGACACACTGTGTCCTAGAATTTTGCCTTGCCTGACCATGAAAACACACTTTTCTGGGTTCAGGCAGACTTGATATTCTCTGCATTTATCAAAGATTTGTCTGAGTTCAGGTATATGGGTCTGTCTAATGTTGGAATGAGCGCACAGATCATCGACATAGACTTCCAAATTCTTCCTCAAGAACTCTTTAAACACGTGACACATCAATCTTTGAAAGGTAGCAGGTGCATTAGTAAGCTCGAATGGCATTACCCGAAAGGCAAATATGCCCCATTCCGTGGCAAAAGCCGTCTTATGTTGATCCTCTGGAGCAATGGCTACTTGATTGTAGCCCGAAAACCCATCTAGGAAGTTGTACACTTCCTTGCCTGCTACCCTTTCTAATAGATGCTCAGTGATAGGAAGCGGATAATTATCTCTGATAGTGGCTGCGTTAACCTTCTTCAAGCTAATGCACACTCGTAATTTGCCGTTCTTCTTGGGCACCACTACAATGAGGGATACCCATTCATTGTGCTCAATTTCATAGATAAACCCGGCTTCCACCAAGCGGTCTATCTACTCTTTAATCTTGGCAACGTACTTGTCATTGTATGTGTAGGGCTTCTGCTTAGAGGGTCTGGCATCTGAGGTCATGGGGATTGTGTGTGAGCATATGTCTGCGTCAACACCCTTCAGATCCTTGTAGCTCCAAGCGAATACATCTCTGTATTCTCTTAGCAAGGCTATCAATTCATGCTCTTCGTCTTCCATCAGGTCATGGCCTATGTACGTGCATCTCTCCTCCCCTTCTTCCACAGCTACCACAATTTTCTTGGTGGTTTCTTTGTTATCATAGGCCTCCCCTGATTGCACCTCTCGTTTAGGCATTCTGATCATGACTCTCCTGTCATCTATCTCATACTTCTTAAAATTTTCTGGAACCTCAAACAAAGATTCTTCCTCTTCTGGTGTGACTTCTCTCTTTTTTCTTTTCTTTCCTTCCTCCTTCAGGGTCACATGTGTGGCTAGCCTTACATCATTTGTAAGCTCTCCATGCCTCTAGGGTTGAAGTTCTACCTCATAGAAGTATTCTTCATCTGATGCAAAGGGTGGGTCCATAATGATTGACTCTAGATCAGAGTCACTTGCATCCTCAAATACATCAGGGCTAGGTTCACACTCTTCTAACATTGCCTCTCCCATGATTGGCTCTATGGAGAAGACTGAAATGTCATAGCCATCTTCGTCACAGTGAGGTGTCCATTGTTCTTCATTGATGGCTACATCCATTGTTGCTAGGATTTCTGCCCAGCCGTGGGGTTCAAATTCCTCGTCAGGAAAGACTACAGGTGCATAGGCTGGGTCTTGAATTGATCTATGTGTTTCTTTTGCACCTACCTCTCTGGCTTTTTCTCTTTTCTCTTCTTCTACTGCCACTTTGCACATCCATAAGTGGGTGTCTTCATGCATCCATGAGGATCCTGATCCTATGGAATGCACAGATTCCGTATCATCTTTGGCTCTATGGATGGGATTCAATTGGATAGGAGGGACATCTCTATGAGAGTAATCTTTGAGATTCACTTTGGTCGTAACACCTAAGTGTTGCAGGTACAAGGAGTTGGTTCCCTAGTCCTGTACCACTTGCAACTGTTGCATAAATGGTCTTCCCAAGATCATTTCGTATGCATGATTTTTGCTAAAATCACATATAGCAAATGTATGCTCGAACTCGACACCACATGTAGTGAGAGTTATGCCTTCTAGCAATCCCAAGGGCCTCTCAATATGGCCATCGGCCATCTGCAATTTCATTCTCGTCGGTCGGAGTGCTGGCTTGCCCCAACGCTTCCAGAGGGAAGTTGTAGCAATTGCAACTCCTGCATCTGAGTCCAAAATTGCCTTGGTTGTGTATCCCTGATGGGTAACTGGGAGATAGGTATTTCCTTCTTCTCCTTCACTCATGTCTCCTATCTTATCCAATGGTATTTCAGGCACTGTTCTATGAGATCCTACCTGGGAACGCGATTTCGCTATGTCAGGCACTTGCTTGGCTACGTGTTTCCATACTTCTGGCTTAACTTTGAGTAGCTCTTCTAAAGTGAGATTGCACTGCACCTTAGTGTTCTTTACTACCTCTGTGTTCCTAGGTATGATTGAATCTTCGTTTCTTATCATGACTGTGGGTGCTCTCAAGCAAGTAGACTTGGTTTCCCATGGGCATGTGAAATGTGGTAACTCTTGCAAGGAATTAGACTCAAAGGCTAACCTCTCATGAGAGTTGACACTTTCCTGTTCTTCATAAATAGAAGGGATGTCCTATGGGAACTGATCATGTGCGTCATCCACGAGTTCAATGGGAGGAGGGGCTTCACTTTCCTTAGCCCATTTGTCTTCTTGAATCTCCCGTAGGAATTCTGGAGTGAACCTATTCATAGAAGAGGAGGTGTCTGGTTCAGTGGAATTAGGCACATAAGCTTCCTGTGGGGGATGGCTTATGTTTTTGCTTGCCTCATCTCTTTCTCGATTTTTTTCTTCCTTGGCAGATCTTGCAATTATGCTCTCTAACTTCTCTAGGAGTCCATCCAAGTGCAATTGTGTCTTAGCTGAGCCTGAGTGGTTGAAAAGGCGACTGGCTTCAAACATGGTCTGAGCCAATGCGACCATTTTCGCACACAACTTGGTTCTCTCTATCTCTAGGTCGGCTCTAGGGTAACACTTGTCATGATCCGTCACATTTGGCCCTTCTTGAATTCTGACCTGATATGCTTTAAGCATCATATCTAGATCTTTAGGAGTGGGATCGGCTAGGACTGATCCTACTCTGGGTGGTGGGTGGGTCAAGGGTGGTGTACTGAAAGGTTGGGGAATGGAAGAAGATGGATTGGCGGGTAAAGGGAAAGGTGGTGGATGGGTGGTGTGAGACTGGTTTTGAGATGCGAGTTCACTTATCTTTGCTTTGGTTTCTCTCAAGCTTGCTTCAATTTCACTCATTTTCTGTGACCATTGTCTTTTCATTCTCTCTCGGCTATCTCTCCATGCTCTTGTCCTTTTCTTGATTATACTCTCTGTCTCACTAACCTCAGCACTCTTTTCCTGCCCTACTCCTTGAGTTTGCTGCAAGGCTTGGGCTCTAGTGACCACATGCACTGGGGTTGTGGAAGTTATACTTCCCGTAGAGTCTACCACTAACCCAATGACGTTGATAGGAGTGATTTTAGGCATGTTGTTAGGGTTCTTTGGGAAATCTCGTAGGAGATGCTCTTTTCCGCAGTCTTGACAGAAACCCTGAATTGTCACTGGTTGGGGTTGTGTAGGGGGAGGCAATGGACAATCACGTATAAGGTGATCTCCCTGACATCTGAAGCATGGTCCTCTAGGAAATGGGGTTCGTACCTGCCTAGGTTGAGGTCTAGAGTTGGGGTTTGTGTACATGACATTAGCATACTCAAGCTCCCCACTATTTTCACTTGGATCCTCATAATAGTATGGCTCGTTATGCTCGGGTGACTGCATGTAGTAAGCCTGTGGGCTATCAATATGTGTGGAGTCAAAACTATGGTCACTTGGATCACTGTCTGATAGCATTGGGGTGACTGGAACTATGGCTCTGTTCGGATTTTCTTCAGCAGATGCATATTTCACTGGGATCACATTGGTCGGAGTTGGGGGTTGCTGCACTAGGACTGGTTGAGGTCTTTGCTGCCCTTGATAAGGTGGCTGATAAGGTTGCTATGGTCTGTTGTATTGTTGTGGAGGGTACTGATTCTGGTATCTACCCTGTTGCGGATATGGCTGAGGGTAATTTTGCCTAACAGTTTGTTTGCTATATGGGCAGTCCTGTGTAGTGTGGTTGGTGTACCTTCGCTCTATGGTGCAGTACTGGCTACTAGGATTCACCTGGGGTTGGGCCATAATGGGACATACATTTGCCATATGGTCACCTCCACAAGTGTAGCACCGCTTAACTGGGACAAATCTTGGAATTTGTTTGCTAGAGACACCTAGTTTCTGAGCTACCTTCTCGGCAAGTTCCTCAATGGATGTGGACTGACCAGATGTGAGACTACTAGAGCTATCCGAATCCTTATAGATTTTTGATAGCTCTAACTCCTCACCTAGATTATCCTCAATGTCTATGCACATGCGCACGCATTCTTCTATAGTTCTGGGGTCCTTTAAATACACATATGACCTAAGCTTGGTGCTCAACAAGCCATCTAAGAACAAAGCCACTTGCTTGGCTGGTGTGGGTAACTCAGGCATTGGGCACCTCTCTAGGTATTGCCTAAACCATCTTCCTGCTAGTCTGACCGTCTCTTGAGGTGTTTGCTTGAAGCTATGAATTAGTGAGGAAGTGTTGTGCCTTATACCACTCTTAGAAAACTCAATGATAAATGCTTCTAGGAGCTGGTCTATGTTTCTGAAATGCCTCTCGTTTAGTGGTTGAAACCACGTAAGGGCAGTGTTCCTAAGGGTTAGACCAAAAGCATTATATTGTGTGAAGAGATCCTCTATATGTTCAGCTTTCAAGACTTGCCTGAATTCTGCCACATGGTCATAAGGGTCTCTAGTGCCATCGACGTAGTTCTTCATGGACTTCACCAGTTGAGTTGGCCTCAGAGTCCTAGTGTGTTCTCTCGGCCTTGGCAAAGGAAAATCATCAGCATTTCTTTGGTTCCTTGGGTCTCTAAATCTCTCGGTCTCTTCTCTATCCATCCCCGTTCTCCTTCTTTCTCCTCCCTGGGGTTTGGCAAAGCTTACTTCAGGTCTATCTCTACTTCTATCTCCTTGAGCTCCATGAGCCTGGGAGGTCTCGACTCCTTGGTGACCATAGGACACATTAGACCGTGGTTGGGGAAAAACAAATTCACCCTTCCATGTGTAGGCATGTCTGTCATGCTCGGTGACCATGAAGATTCTCTCCGATGTATTGTCTAGGTATGTTACTTTGCCTGAGCTGTCAGGGTCTTTAAACTCATAGATTGTGAGAGCACTCACTTCTTGAGGGTGAGCAGGTTTGTATCTCCAAAAGGCCTCATCGGTTTCTCGGTTTAAAAGAAAATCTATGCTTTTATTATCCTGTGGGATCCACTCTGGAGTCATGATTCTGGTCAAGACAGATTTACCACGGGGAGTTATTGGCTCTCTCTCTAAATTCCCTTGCTCTATATCACGCATGTCGGTATCCGCAATCACATTTCCAAACTCATCAGTTCTATCAAGAAGAGTGGTGACTACATATATAGTCCCCTCTTTATCTAGGTATGCTCCATTCTCAAACTTCACTACCGGGTGTTCTAGTCCATGGGGTTGATCGGGGTTCTTAATCTGGACCACAGATCTTCTTAGTCCGTCTTCGTAGATGCGAGCACCTAGACGATTAGTCCTGATGTATTCCAATTGAGTCTTGTAAGGTCCCTCTGGCTTTTCTAGATAAGCCACCCCTGAACTACCTACTGGTCTCTCCATGTGATAGGACATTTCAGAATCACTGGTTTTTTATCGTGGAGTGTATGGGTAATCACTCAACTGCTGGGCCCAAGACCTAGCAGTGTGATTGACACTAGCTTCAGAAGATCTGAGGCTTTGTCTGTCTCGGCCTAAGTATCTACCTGACCTAAGGTTCATATGCCTGGTTTATCTACCCCCTTTGGTCCCAAGTATACTCACGTTGCATGTTATTTTGCACCAATCACTTTGTTCTTTTTAGTGGATTATTATGTTTATGAACTTGTCTGATATCTCGGCGCCAGGAATACTTAAGTGACTTTTGCACTTGATACGTGATGGATTCAAGTTTACTTTTGTCCCTTAAGGTTTTCTCAGTTAAGTCCTACTTGATGCTTGCACTTAGTTGATTAGTTCTCTTGGACTTGATGCGTGCCTAGCATTGCCCTAATTAATTACCACACCTAAGTCGTACTTAGCCTAAGCTAGGAATTGACAAAGGAGGGTTGAGAGAACCTCCAACCTTAATCCTCTGGTTGCTCAGACTGCTGCACAAGCCCAGGAAGCCTTCTCCCAAGCTTGGTACTCACCCTTGCTAGCTTGCCTTGGAATGCCTTGCTTGCACACAATGTTCCTGCAAAAGTTCACAAGTCAATATAGCTGTATTACCATAAGGGATTGAAAGACACACATCAACATTTACAAGCCCCCCTGGAGTAACTCACTGTACCCCCAAATCCTTATGACCACTTAGTCCCACCTAAAGGCCAACTTAAAAATACATGTCCTAAAACTCCACGTATGATTCTTACAAAAACCAGTCTAGCTCCACGTAGGATTCTCAACAAGCTTTCCAACGAGACCAAAATCTCCTCAATCATAGTTCGTATGGCGAATTTATGACCATTCAGGCACTTAGGGGTCAAAACAGGCTCTCAGGGTTCAGGAGATCCCTCTCTGATTTCTAGGTCTTTTGCCCACTCCTAAGGCTCTAATGTTATCCCAATGTGTCTAAAATTGAGCCCAAATAGACTTCAATTCACTCAAAATTTCACTCTAAAATTTCATGCGTTAAGGCCGTGTATTGCGATAGGTCGGGTCGGTGTGTCGCGATAGGTCGAGGTGTCGCGATAGGTCGGGGTGTCGCGATAGGTCGGGGTGTCGCGATACTTGGGAGTGTCGCGATACTTGGGAGTGTCGCGATACTCCGAGGTGTCGCGATAGGTGGGGTCGGTGTGTCGCGATACTCCGAGGTGTCGCGATAGGTCGGGGGTGTCGCGATACTTCGAGGTGTCGTGATAGGTCGGGTTATGGTGATTTTTGATGTTCTATCTAGTGATCCTAGGAGCCCTAGGCCTGCGCAGTGTCGTGGTGCACTCAGAACCGTGATCGGGTGAAGTTTTTGGAGTGTCGCGATAGCTCGAGCTCGACGCCTCGGGGCTTGCGCAGACAAAATCCGTACCTGCTGAACTTGCTGGAGATGATGATGGAGCTGCAACCTGCAAGAAACATGCAAACAAACACACACAAGCAAGAACACACACTCGCTCTCTCTCAAACTCGCACAAAGCAAATGAGGAAATGGTTTTGAAATGAGAATATAAGGTGGAGAAGGAGATGAAGGTGGAGATGAAGATGGAGATGGAGGTGGAGAAAAATCAGAAATTTACCTACTACTTACCATTCCAACGCGTCCTCTCTACGTCTTACCATCACACGCTCGTCCTCAAAGCTCGAATCCCCGGCAACGGCGCCAAAATTTGGTGTAGCTCAGTGATGAGTAGCACCTCCTTTAATGTCAATCCGGGAAGACATGAGGATGGTATGAAGACCTCGAGCAAGTGAAGGCACAAATGTGAGAGTGCGAAGCACACTAACATGCACACACATACACACACACGTGCACACACAGCAAGAACAAAGAGAGTAAGACAATGGAATCACTTCTATTACAACCAAATTCTCATACAAGCTCAAAACTACAAGAAGCTAGCCCAAAAATGAGCTCTCTAGCTCTATTTATAGTTTTTGACTAGCTTTGGCCCTGTCCAGACTTAGTGTCCGGCCTAGTTAAAAATTAGGTTCCAGGGCTTATTCGAGGGCTCAAACGAGATCTAAAAAATATGAAAATTGGCAAGCCACTACTTCTAAGGCTCCCCAAGCTCGAGGACTCCTCGGCTTGTACAAAATGGAGCTACAAAAAGGTGAAACAATATTTACAAGGGTTTTTAGTTATGAGAATCACTTTTAACATGGTGTAAGGTTTGGAAAAATTTAATGGGTTGCCTTAGTGCTAGATCTGCATGTATGCTCGTACTTGCTTCATCTGCCAACACTTGGGCTCTAATATCCTAAGTGATAGGATCAATTGCCTTAACTCAGGTATTGTCAAACAACACATGCTTTGTGATGATTCGTGATGGAATTTATGAAGAAGAGATTCATGCAAAGATTAGGTACAAACAATACATTCAATAAAGCTTTGCATTTTCCTTTATGATTGGTGATATGGACTTTGCATTTTCCTTCAATTGGCAATCCTCCACTTGTGCGAGGATCTTGAAGTGATGAAGCAGTTGGTAGGAGCTAGAAGACGTTGATGCAAATGCCAAGCCTACACACTTGGCTAAGCATGAGAAGACTTCATGTGAAATTGATTAAAGACCCATGAGAACCATTGCTATGGATTCTTTATCTTTTTCCATTTGTAAAAATGCAAATTGACTTGAAGGAATATTTAAGAGAGCCACAAAATTTGTGTAGTTATATGGATAGGAAAGATACGAGTTTCTTACAGAGAATATCTCCTAGATTAGTGGATCACTTTTTAGTGAGAGGCAAAGTTGAATTCAAATTCAAATTTTGAATGAAGCTAAAGTGGCTCCTTCTGGGTACTCTTGGGTCTTCAAGAATTTCACCAGAGGCATGCTCCATCTCGGTGCTATAGTGGAGTAGCATAGAGTGGAGTTCTCTTCTAGATTCCGTTCTTGACAGGTTGGGCAGGCTGATACATAGTTATGCGCATCCCTCTGCATGGTTGGCCAATATATGCCCAATCTCTTTAGCGTTTGCCATGTCCCGTTCGCATTTAGATGAGTTTTCCATTGATTTACATGTGCTTTTTGAAGCCACATTTCTTGTTCCTCTTCTTCTACGCATCTCATGAGTAATCCACTTGAGTCTTGGTGATACAAACTTCCAGCAATGATATGAAGATTTTTAATCTTCCATAGGTCTTGAGTTCGGTTTGGTGTGATCCCATCTTTAGGTCCATGCGTGAGTATTGGGATCAACTTTTCTGCCCATTGGGGACATACTTCGAGGTTGAAAAGGTATGTGTCAGGCAGATCATCCGATACTCCTATGGGTGGTTCTCCATGTTTCATTCTTGATAGGTGTTCTGCTCTTATGTGGGTATTTCCTTTTTTGACTACTACTTCAAAATCAAATTCCATCAACAATAGAAACCATCGTACTAGTCATCCCGTATTACAAGGCTTATTGACTAAGTACAGTAGGGCTTGATGATCAACGAAGAATTTGAATTTGTTTGCCAATAAGTAGTGTCGAAACTTCTTTACTGCATACACCCTCCCTAGGCCTTCTCTCTCGGTTGTGGTATAATTGCGCTCCGCTTGATTTAGTTGTCTATTGGCATAGGCTATAGGGTGGTCTAACTTTCCGGTATCTGCAGGTTGAGCTAAGATGCAACCAATGGCAAACTTGGAACATCCACGCGAATATGAAATGGCTTATTCCAATTGGGTACTCAGAGGATTGGGGCTGAACTCAATCGACTCTTTAATTCGTTAAAGGCCTTTTCACATTCTTCAGTCCAGTTAAACTGAGTCAATAATGCATAAAGAGGTCTAGCAATTATGGCATACATATGTATAAATCTTCGGTAGTATCCGCAATGTCCCATAAATGCTTGGACTTCCTTAGCAGTCTTTGGTCTCTGCAAATCCAGTATCACTTTGATTTTGTCTTCATCAGTTGAAATACCATTTTTAGAGACAATATGTCCTAATATCTTTCCTTGTCGAACCATGAAGACACATTTTTCTGGGTTGAGGCATACTCTATATTGTCGACATTTGGCAAAGATCTTTCCTAGTTCAGGGATATGCTCTGATCGTATAGCTGAATAAGTGCATAAGTCATCCACGTATACCTCCATACTCTTTCTCAGGAACTCTTTGAATACATGGCACATCAATCTTTGGAAAGTAGCTGGGGCATTGGTAGGGCCTAAAGGCATAACCCTAAAGGCGTACACTCCCCATTCAGTTGCAAAAGCTGTTTTATGTTGGTCCTGAGGAGCAATGACTACCTGATTATACCCTGAAAAGCTGTCCAAAAAACTGTAAACTTCCTTCCCTGCCACTCTTTCCAGAAGATGATCCGTGATGGGTAATGGGTAACTATCCCTTATGGTAGCGGCATTTACTTTTTTCAGATTTATGCATACTCTTAACTTACCATTCTTTTTCGGTACGATCACCAAAGGTGACACCCATTCCGTGTGTTCAATCTCATTTATGAATCCAGCATCTAATAACTTATCTATCTCTTCCTTTATCTTTGTTGAGTAAACATCGTTATATGTGTAAGGTCTTTGTTTGGAAGGTTTAGCTTCAGATGTCATAGGGATTCTATGTGCACATATAGATGGATCTACTCCTTTCAAATCCTTATATGTCCAGGCAAAGACATCCTTGTATTCCCTTATGAGGCATATTAGCTCTTGTTCTTCCTCCATAGAGACATCCTGTCCTATAAAAATACATCGTTCTTCTCCTTCCTCTAAGGTTACTACTATTTTCTTGGTCTGTTCTTTATTGTCATATGTTATTCCTGGCTGTGCTTCTCGTTTTGGCATTTGAATAGCAATTCTTCTCTCTTCTACTTCATATTTTTTGAAGTGGGCGGGCACTTCAAATTGGTCTTGAGGCTTGTTTTCTTCGTCCTTTTTTGCTTTATTAAACCCAAACTCCTCTTCCTGTGTTGGTTCTTGATTCATTTCATTAGTTAAGACACTTACTTCTTGATTTCCACTTTCTATTTCCATTTGCTCTTGCTCCATTTCAATGCTCTCGTAATCCTCCTTCCATTCCTTTTCTATCACTTCCCCTTCTTCAGCCTCTTGAAGAACTACCACATATAGACTAACGTCATATTCTTCCTCATCAATGCATTCATTCATGGTTATCACTTCTTCGTTCACACACACATCGAGAGTAGCTAAAATCTCCATCCAACCATGAGGTTCAAATTCTTCATCTAGGAATATTTGAGGCATATAGGCTGGATCTTGTACTGATCTAGTAAGTCCTTGCCTTTGTTGCCATCCTTTCCTCCTATCCTCTTCCTTTTTCGCAGTTTGGCATATCCATAGATGAGTGTCTTCGTTCATCCATGATTGATCACTTGAACCTATACTATGAATCGCCTGATTATCTTCCTCCTTATGAATCTGATTCCATTGTAAGGGGGGAACATCTTGATATGTATATGTGTGGAGATTTATTCTTGTGGTGGTTCCTTCATGCTGTAGGTATACAGCGTCTTTTCCCCAATCTTGCACTACCTTTAGTTGTCTCATGAAAGGTCTTCCAAGTATCATTTCGTAATTGCTAGGCCTTTCAAATTGACATATCGCTAAGGTGTGCTCGAATTCAACTCCGCAAGTGGTAAAAACTACCCGTTCCAATAATCCCAAGGGTCTTTCAGTGTGTCCATCTGCCATTTGTATCTTCATGCGTGTTGGTCTTAAAGCTGGTTTTCCCCATTTTTCCCAGATTTCTTTAGTAGCAATTCCTACTCCACCTCCAGAATCTAAGATGGCTTTAGTGGTGTAGCCCCTATAGGTAATTGGAAGGCAAGTATTTCCTTCATTTCCCTCACTGAACTCTCCAACCTTATCGACTCGGATTTTTACTGTGTTTACTTCATCAGACATCTCCTTTTCTTCCGCCTTGATCTCCAATTGACTGGTTAATTTCTCCTTCAAATGTGGTTTGACCTTCAACAGTTCTTCCAATGTCAGAGTGCAAGGGATTTTTACCTTTCTAAGATGTTGTATGATATCCGATGTTTGGATTGATGGGTTCAGTTCTTTTTTTCTCATTGAGGGAATGCGGTATAATTCTGAATTATGTTCGTACTCTCCTGTGTAATTTGGCAAAACCTTTACACTACCATTTTCTTTGTTACTTGGATCAATTGGTATTATTTCTTCTGAGTTCAGTTCAGGTATGGAGTCTTCAATTTCACCTTCTGCTTCTAGCTCTTCAAAGGGTGGTTCTATTCCTTCCACTTTCTTCCATCGGTCTTCTTGGACTCTTGCCCACAAGTCTTTAGGCCATTCTCTGTCTACTTCGGGGACAATGGATCCTTCCCTTTTATCCTCACAGTAATTTCCATTATGTGTCTTACCTACTTCGGGTTTCTCGGGTTCCTTAGGGATGACACACTCTTGGAATTCTTTTTCAGGAATTCGTGAACTAGGTAGTCCAAGGATAGGTTTTTCTAAGGTCTGTTGAGCCACTTCAATTAATTTTTTGCATATCTCCAACCTTTCTTTCTCTAGGTCACCTCTAGGATATTCTCTTTCATGTTGTTCGATGGTAGGTCCTGCTCTTATTCGTGCCTTGTATGCCTGAATCCACATGAATAATTCTTCAGGTATGGGATCTGCTAAAACTGATCCTACCTCTTCTTTTTTTGACTTTCCTTTCCTTGATCATTTTCTTTAGTTTTGTTTGGGGTCTCTTTAAGTTTGGCTCTAGTTATTGCTTTCAACGGTACAGTGTACTCCTTATCACTCCCTGATGACTCTATCACTTCTATCACGTTAATTTGCACATTAGAGTTAACTTTGTTGGGGTTCTTGGGGCAATCTCTAAAAATGTGTTCTTTACCACAATCACTACAATATCCTTCCCAAACTCGCTGTGGTGGTGGTGGGTTTGGTAGTGTACATTCTCTGCTATAATGATCACCTCCGCATCTATAACATGGTCCTCTAGGTACAGGCAGTCTGTTCATAGGTCGGGGGGGTATGGATGCTCTCGGAGCTGTGTACATCAATGACACATAGTCCTGCTCATATCCGTAGGAACTATCTGGCACTTCCATGCCATAGATATATGGTTCGTACATTTTCCCATATTCTATTAGAGGGCTCTCATGACTGGGATAGTTTCCTTCACTATGGTCATAAGATGAGTCATATGGTTCATTACTAGGCAATGGTGTGGCTGGGACTATTGCTCTTTCTAGGTTTTCTTCAGGTTGAGCCATTTTCACTAGGACAACATTCTGGGGATGGGGTGGTTGTTGTCCTAACACCGGTTGTGGTTGATTGTAACTTTGATAAGCATATGGTCGTGGTACAAGTGCCTGCTGCTGATATGTGGGATATCTAAAGGCTTCACCTCCTTGATCTCTCTGAGGGTATCCGTAAGGTCTCATGACAGGTTGTACAGGTCCTGATTGCCTATTGTAAGGACAATTTTCTGCGCTATGATTTGTGAATTTTTGTTATATGCTGCAATATTGTAGAGGGCCCGGAACGGGTGGTCTATTGTAAGCGGTTGTTGAGGATAAGTTGGATGGTACCAACTACCCATTATGTGCTTATATGATGCATCATGTATTGGTTGCAAAGATATTGTGGAATATTGTGTAGGGTGTTGAAAAACATCCTATTACACCTGCAAACACAGTTGCTGAAGGTAATGCAAATGGCATTGAAGATGGCAATATTCTTCATGTTCCTATTTTTGTTGCAGTTCCTACTGCACCTACTATAGACCATATTTGTTGGGATGGTAGAGATGCTCAGGCACATGCATTCATAGCCTTGTTTGTCAAAACATGCCATTATTCCTCACATGCACTCTTGCAAAACATCTTAGGATGCTTGGGATACACCTACCACTTTATAAAAAGCAAGGAATGAGGCTCGTGTTGCTTATCTCAGAAATTAGTTGGAGAATGAGCACATGAATGAAGGAGATTTCATGGATAGCTTTCTAAAAAAGATCAAATATTTGAAGGAACAGTTGGTTTCTGTTGATAAAGTCTTGCATGACAATTCACTTGTGCAAACTGTTCCGAATGGTCTTCCCGATTCATATTAGAGTTTTGCTTCTACTCTTCGTTTGATGATGAAAGGCAATCCAAATTCCTTAACATTTGATGAGTTATTCTATGATTTGTTGCAAGATGTTCAGTCTAGGAAGAATAGGTCCATTATGCATGTCGCACATCAAGCTTTTTTGGCTAGTCAAAAGGGCAAAGGTAAATGGAGGTCTTCTACTAGTAAGCAAAAATCTGCTAATTTTGTAGAATCAAAGAAGGATGATAGGGATGAGAAGAAAATAGAAAAGCAGGAATTGTTTCACAAATGAAGTAATTGACATTTGGATCTCTACCAAAGTAGGATTCAAAGGGTGTTCAATTTGAAGTGCACTTGTAAACCCCCTACTGATTATGTGTACAATAGTGTGTACTACTTCAGCCAAAAAATTGAAAGGTAAAGCCCTATTATCAAGCATGGTTTGTGCCACCTCCATAAAACTTTGAATCTTCCTTTCTATTACCTCATTTTGAGATGGACTATGATGATGTGTGTCATGTTGTTTTGATGCCTTTCGGCTTCAAGAAATTATCAAATTCATGATTTATAAACTCACTACCACCATCTGATCTGATAGTCTTGACTCTCGTGAATGCTTTCTTCTCAACTTGATAGATCCACGCTTTGAACTCAAAGGAGGTATCTATTTTTTACATGAGAAAATACACCTAACCATATCATGTGTTCATCTACCCAAAGAGAGAAGTAAAGAAACCCACTCAAAAGTGGTGTATTCATAGGTCCATAAATATCCATATGGACAAGGACTATAGGATTTTGTGCTCAGGTGTATGCCTCTTTTGGTGTGAGAGCTCTATGTTGTTTACTTTAAGTGCAAGTTTGGAAAACAGTTTGAACTTGAATAATCTTTGGAAAACCTTTAACCAACTGAGATGTTAATATCTTGGTAAGATATGATGTATGTCCATATCTTTGATTCCAAAGTGTGGAGAGTGATTCCTTAATTAGGAAGCAAGTGAGCTTGTATAACCCTTTATCTTTTATACCTTGGGCTCTAATATCTTGAGTGATAGGATCGATTGCCTTGACTCAGGTATTGTCAAACAACACCTGCTTTGTGATGATTCGTGATGGAATTTATGAAGAAGAGATTCATGCAAAGATTAGGTACAAACAATACATTCAATAAAGCTTTGCATTTTCCTTTATGATTGGTGATCTGGACTTTGCATTTTCCTTCAATTGGCAATCCTCCACTTGTGTGAGGATCTTGAAGTGATGAAGCAGTTGGTAGGAGCTAGAAGACGTTGATGCAAATGCCAAGCCTACACACTTGACTAAGCATGAGAAGACTTCATGTGAAATTGATTAAAGACCCATGAGTGTTGGTGCAGACCAATCACCAATTGAAGGCTTGGAAGATCAAATGATGAAGGAAGAATCAATTCCTAAAGTGTGGAAGAAGATTACAATCAGAGGACAAGAGAAGTGTACACATATGTACATTAGCATAGTCATAGATGACTTAGATCTTTTGTTCAGTAAGAATTATGTACAAATTATCTATAAATACCTTGAGAAAAGTCGGGGCATGTATGAGAGCATATGTGACAATAGTTAGATGTCAAGAATGAGGGAGATAGAAGTCATGAGATAGAAAAAAGTGAATTTGAGTTAGCTCTCATCACTCAGTTGTAATCTCTCTGAGTAAATGAAAAGTTTTGCGCCCGATGTTTCTGCGTGTTCTCCTTCTACAGTGAATCAATTGTGAAATGCTTTTGTACAAGTCTAAGTTGAGAGTTGCTTGACCTCTGTGCAAAGTTTCAGCTTCCAATTGTAATCAGGCTGAGTGAATTAAGTGTAGGAACATTCATATGTGAAGTGTATTCACTGGTTCCTAAAACAGGCGCATATTTCGAAGTTAATGTTTTGGACATTTCTCCTAGCACAGTTTAAAGTTTTGCATGAGTGAGGGCTTAATCTTTAAGTTAGAAGATAAGCTACTTATGTCTAAAAGCATTTTGTAAAACGGGTTCTATTCAAGGAGAACCAAGTCTTAAAAGTTACAGGTGTAAAGTCGACTGTTTTGGATGACAGTTTCTGACATAGGTAACTTGTGAAATCAATTTCTCAAGTTATACTTAATCTTTTGGAGTAATTCAACTTGGAATAGTTGCGCAATCTCTAGGAGATGATTCGTACAAAGTTTCATCAAAAACTTTACACGTTTGATAAGTCAATGTAAGGAAATAGTGCAGCAGACTTTTCTGTGTATCACCTTCTTCACAGATTTGTTCATCTTTTGATAATTAGAAGTTGATCCTCTAAAGAGTGGAAAGTTTTTGACTTATTCTTGGTATAGAGGTGCTCTAATCACAAGAATAGGTTATTCTTTTGGAGATTAACACTCTCCATCAGTGGTATCAGAGCAGGAGACATCAATTTGAAGAAATTTGAAGAAAAGGAGGATCCCGACTGCTGCAGATTCAAGAAATTCAACATTTGAAGGATTAAGAAGTGAAAGCTTGGAGTCAAAGCTCGAGGAGCAGACAAATTGACATCAAGAAAGGCAAAAGGAGTTCAATTCGAAGTAAAGGTACATACATTGTTTGTAAAGCTTGAAGTTTCAATACACAGGTGGATACAAGATGGGAGAAAGCTTGCAGATTGATAAGCTAGATAGGGAGAACTATCCAGCATGGTCCATGAGGATGGAAGCACACCTCATGAGCAAAGATCTTATATCATTTATTACAGGAGATGAAGAAAAACCAGAATTTGCAGATCCAAGTATTCCTACTAGGGAAGAACTTGCAATGTTGAAGACTTGGATGAGAAAAGATGCTCAAGCAAGGAGTATCATCTACATGGCTGTGAATGATTACCTTTTACCTCACATCAGAGGTTTGGAAAGTGCCACAGATGTTTGGAATGCCTTGGAAGAGCATTTCCAAAATACAACTAAGTCAAGGAAGTCCTCACTATGGGCTGAGTTCACAACCTTCAAGAAGAAGAGCTCACAATCAATTTCAGATTATGTGGCAAAGATGAAAGATATTGCAGATAGCTTGGGAGCAGTGGATGAAGACATTGAAGAAGAAAAGTTGGTAAGACAAATACTTACAGGTCTAAGAGGTGATGAGAAGTGGAAGCCTTTTATATTGTCCATAGAGTTGTCACTTGATCACTTTACTCCTGACCTTAATCAATTGCTAGGACACATGCTAACCTTTGAGCAGGATCTTAAAGGAGACAATGATAGAAGTACAAGTCAAGCCATGTACTCCAAAGATAAGAAAAAGAATGGCAAGGGAAAGCAATCAAATGATGATGAAGGGAATTCAAATCAAGCCAACTTCACAAAAGGGAAGACAAATTTCAGAGGTAAAGGAAGAGGAGGTAAGAACAAAGATAATGCTAAAGCTTGTTGGATTTGTGGCAGAACAAATCATTTGGCAAATGATTGTTGGTATAATAATCAAAGTGGAGGATACAACAATCAGAATTATAGTCAAAGAGGTAGAGGAGGCAGAAACCAAAGAGGCAATTTCAGAGGAAGAGGTGGTAGGACATCATATGGTAGAGGAGGTGGAAGAAACTTCCAATCTCAGTCCTACAACAATAATTATTACAATTATGCATCAGATCAGAAGGATGACATGACTCTTATCTTGAATGCAACTCATGAATCAATGGGAGAAGATCAAAGAGTGTTCTATATTGACTCAGGGTGCAGCAACCATCTGAGTGGGAACCTATCCTTGATGACTGATATGGAAGCAAGGGTAAATGGACATACAGTTCAAACGGGTGACAATACCAAACATAAAGTGGAAAGCATTGGATCAGTTAAGACAAAGAGTGGAAGTACACTTCTGAGCAAGGTACTTTATGTTCCTACTATTCCTAAAAATTTGATAAGTGTAGGGCAAATTGTGGAGAAAGGATATGAGGTAAGATTCACAAATGATGGTGTTTATGTACAAGATCCAAATCAGGGATATAGAAACATAATTGCAGGTAAAAAGGAAGGAAGATTGTTTACTCTCAAAGTCCAAGGTAATGTGGGACATGCATTGTTTACCTATGGAGGTCAAAAGGTGTCTGAATTAGACCTATGGCATAAGAGGCTAGGTCATTTCAATGAGAGAGCTATAAAGGAGATGTCAAAGAATCAGGTGGTGCTTGGATTGCCAAATATTGAAGGGCAACATATGGTGTACAAGTGTGAAGCTTGTCAATTAGGTAAAGCACATAAAAGTTCTTATAACAAATCAGGGTACAAGTATTCAAACATGCTTGAATTGGTTCATACAGATGTATGGGGTCCCTCAAGGGACTATAGCATAAATGGATCCAGATATTATGTGTTGTTTGTTGATGATGCAACCAGGTGGATTACTTTGTATGTAATCAAGGACAAATCAGAAGTCTTCAAGACATTCAAACATTTCCATGCTTATGCAGAAAGGATCACAGGACAAAAGTTAAGGAGGTTAAGATCAGATGGAGGGGGAGAGTATTTCTCAAAAGAGTTTGATGATTATTTGTGGAATGCAGGTATCAAAAGAGAAGTAACTTGCAGGTACTCCCCTCAACAGAATGGAGTAGCAGAAAGGAGGAATAGGACTCTTGTAGAGTTTGCAAGAGCCATGATGAAGGAAAAGAATTGTCCAAATTACTTATGGGCAGAAGCTATTAACACTGCAACATACCTTGTGAATAGGTTGCCTTGCAAAGCTTTGGATGGAGGAACCCCTTATGAAGCATGGTGGGGTAAGAAGCCTAGTCTTGATCATTGTAAAGTATTTGGATGTATTGCATATGCCTATGTTCCTTCACAATTAAGACATAAGCTAGAACCAAAAGCAGAGAAGTATGTGTTTATTGGATATGATGATAGACAGATGGGTTACAGGTTGTGGAGTCCATCCACAAAGCAATTTCTTGTTACTAAAGATGTAACATTTGATGAGCAAAACATATGGTATACAGGATCACCAAATGAGTATACAGGTGTTGAAGAAATTAAAAGGAAAGGAAAGGCAAAGGTAAAAGTATGTGAAGAAATTGTTGATGAAGTTGACTCTAGATGTAGAGTGCAGGATCATGTAGAAGAAGGGCCAAGATTTGATCCAGAATCAAATGAGGCTGAAACTTCAAGAAGTGCAGAAATCAGGAGATCTACAAGAGAAAGGAAAGAGCCTATAAGGTATAGTTATGATACATCTTTCCTAACAACAAAAGATTATGCCTACATTGTGAAAACAGAAGAAGATCCAACTACTTATGAAGAAGCCAAAGGTAAACAGAATTGGGAGAAGGCAATGCAAGAAGAGTATGATGCTCTACTTGAAAATGAAACTTGGGAACTAGTACCAAGACCAAAGAATCAGAAAGTCATTGGATGCAAGTGGGTATATAAAACAAAGAGGTTTGCAGATGGTAAGGTGTCTAGATATAAGGCTAGACTTGTGGTTAAAGGTTATGCCCAAACTTATGGGATAGATTATGATGAGACCTTTAGTCCTGTTGCTAAGATGTCTACAATTAGGACATTGATTGCTATTGCTGCTTGCAAAGGATGGAAATTATCACAATTGGATGTGAAAAATGCATTTCTAAATGGTTACATTGCAGATGAAGTATATATGGAGCAACCAGAAGGCTTCATGGAATCAATTGGATCAGATTATGTGTGTAAGCTCAAGAGAGCTTTATATGGGTTGAAGCAAGCCCCAAGAGCTTGGAATTACAGATTGGTCAAGTTCTTGAATGAATGTGGTTTTCAAGCATCAAAGGCAGATAGTAGCTTGCTAGTGAAGGCAAGTGAAAATGGATATATTTACATGTGCATTTATGTTGATGATATTATTGTTACAGGAACAGATGCTCAAGGAATCAATGAACTCAAGAAGCAAATAGAGAAGGAGTTTAAGATAAGTGATTTGGGAAACTTATCTTATTTTTTAGGAATGCAGATTGTGTATACTCAACATGGAGTATATGTTTCACAAGAGAGATACTTGAAGAATCTTCTAGTCAAGTTTAACATGGAAGATAGCAGGACCTCAACTACACCATTGGAGGTAAATCATAAATTAAGCAGGTATGGAGGTGAAGAGTTCAATGACATGAAGAAATATCAGAGTTTGGTAGGTAGTCTAATCTATGCTACCTTGACAAGGCCAGATCTATCATATGCAGTAGGTGTGTTGTCACAATTCATGCATTGTCCAAAGAAGACTCATTGGATTGCAGCCCAAAGGGTACTCAGATATATCAAAGGAACCCTAAGTGAAGGTTTGTATTATGGTTTCACTTCTGACACAAGAATCAAAGTGTTTAGTGATGCAGATTGGGCAGGTGACTCAGATGATAGAAGGTCTACTCATGGATATCTATGTTATGTTGGAGATAAGTTAGTGTCTTGGTGTTCAAAGAAGCAACACACAGTTGCTTTATCATCCACAGAAGCTGAGTATAAAGGAATGGTAGAAGCTGCAAAAGAAGTGATATGGTTGAAGACCTTGATGAAGAGTTTTGAGTTTGATCATAGTACTCCAATAATTTTTGGAGACAATATGAGTTCTTTGTATTTGGCAGCTAACCCTGTTTTTTCATGCCAGGACTAAGCATATAGAGATTCAGTATCATTTCTTGAGGGAAAAGGTACTAGATAAAGAGATTGAAGTGATGTATACTCCAACAAAAGAACAAGTGGCAGATATGATGACAAAGAGTCTGGATGGACCTAAGTTACAAAGGTTCAAAGACATGGCAAGTATCAAGAAGACAGAGAAAACCTCAATTGATGATTGAGGGGGAGCTGTTGGTGCAGACCAATCACCAATTGAAGGCTTGGAAGATCAAATGATGAAGGAAGAATCAATTCCTAAAGTGTGGAAGAAGATTACAATCAGAGGACAAGAGAAGTGTACACATATGTACATTAGCATAGTCATAGATGACTTAGATCTTTTGTTCAGTAAGAATTATGTACAAATTATCTATAAATACCTTGAGAAAAGTCGGGGCATGTATGAGAGCATATGTGACAATAGTTAGATGTCAAGAATGAGGGAGATAGAAGTCATGAGATAGAAAAAAGTGAATTTGAGTTAGCTCTCATCACTCAGTTGTAATCTCTCTGAGTAAATGAAAAGTTTTGCGCCCGATGTTTCTGCGTGTTCTCCTTCTACAGTGAATCAATTGTGAAATGCTTTTGTACAAGTCTAAGTTGAGAGTTGCTTGACCTCTGTGCAAAGTTTCAGCTTCCAATTGTAATCAGGCTGAGTGAATTAAGTGTAGGAACATTCATATGTGAAGTGTATTCACTGGTTCCTAAAACAGGCGCATCTTTCGAAGTTAATGTTTTGGACATTTCTCCTAGCACAGTTTAAAGTTTTGCATGAGTGAGGGCTTAATCTTTAAGTTAGAAGATAAGCTACTTATGTCTAAAAGCATTTTGTAAAACGGGTTCTATTCAAGGAGAACCAAGTCTTAAAAGTTACAGGTGTAAAGTCGACTGTTTTGGATGACAGTTTCTGACATAGGTAACTTGTGAAATCAATTTCTCAAGTTATACTTAATCTTTTGGAGTAATTCAACTTGGAATAGTTGCGCAATCTCTAGGAGATGATTCATACAAAGTTTCATCAAAAACTTTACACGTTTGATAAGTCAATGTAAGGAAATAGTGCAGCAGACTTTTCTGTGTATCACCTTCTTCACAGATTTGTTCATCTTTTGATAATTAGAAGTTGATCCTCTAAAGAGTGGAAAGTTTTTGACTTATTCTTGGTATAGAGGTGCTCTAATCACAAGAATAGGTTATTCTTTTGGAGATTAACACTCTCCATCAATGAGAACCATTGCTATGGATTCTTTATCTTTTGCCATTTGTAAAAATGCAAATTGACTTGAAGGAATATTTAAGAGAGCCACAAAATTTGTGGAGTTATATGGATAGGAAAGATACGAGTTTCTTACAGAGAATATCTCCTAGATTAGTGGATCACTTTTTAGTGAGAGGCAAAGTTGAATTCAAATTCAAATTTTGAATGAAGCCTCTATAAAAGATGAATGTAAAATCTTGTGGTTATATCACTCCAATTCCGAGCCTTTAGTTGATCAGATTGTAAGAGAGTGAGGCTCACTTCATAGCCTACACTTCTCACCAACATTGGGCATTGATTATCATTCCAATGATCATGTACAACATTGTCATATAATACAATAGATCATTGCTTACACATGTTGATCTCTCTGTCATTGTCACTCAAAACATTCATTTTGTATTGCTCATATCTCAGTCACTACTCCATCATTTTCAATCTTCTATAGCCCATTGGAATCGGCTCTAAGTCTACTAGATGCTAAAAAAATATGAAGACATTCCATTTGATGGATTGGGAGAAAAGCACATCGAAGTGGTCACCGATCATCCTCTGCACAGGTCCTAAAAAATTAGGGGTAAAGCTACACTTGCTAAATCGATTGCTCTGTGCATAGCTAACCATTTTAAGTGCTTCCACTTGGGATCATTAGCTCTATAAGCTAGTTTGATATCTCCAAAAGGAATTAATTTAATTCCTACTGTACTGGAAGCACTGAGCTTAACAAGCAGTAGGTGTGTGAACCAAAATAGAAGGTTTTCATTGGATTGTGAAGTGGGAAGTAGTCTGTTTTGAATTAATCATTACTTGCATCATTTCCAAAGTACAGGCACTTGTTTAGTGTCATTGGAAAGCTAAGAGGGCCTACAACTCAACTCTGACATAGAAAAGGGCTGGTACAAAGTAGGAATTTGTAGTACCTACTCATTTCTTGGAGTGTCCATCCATCTTTCCCAACAGTGGTCTCAGAGCAAAGTTAAGGTAAAATGGGAGATGGTTTTCCTTCTTTAATTGAGAAATTGGACAAGAACATTTATCAAGCATGGTCCTTGAGGATGAAGACATACTTTCAAGGAAGGAGTCTCTATGGGTACATCTCAGGAGATGAGGAGATGCCCATTTTCAGAAGCAAAGGACAACCTACAAGAGAGGAACATGAAAGACTCAATTCATGGTGTGCCAAGGATGCATTAGCAAGGTCATACTTACTTAACTCAATCTCTGATTTTCTTCTTCCACACATTAGGAACTATAAGACATCCCAAGAGACTTGGGAAACACTATCTTCATATTTCTCTTCCAATACAAGGGCTAGGAAGAACCAATTATGGATTGAGTTTACCACTCAAAGAAAGCAACCCAAGCAAGGCATCTCAGAGTATGTGACCAAAGGCAAGGATGTGGCTGACCAATTGGCAAGCATAGGAGAAGAAAATGAAGAGGATGTGGCTGACCCATGAAGCCAAGCTAAAAAGAATGGAGATTCATCAAGAGGTAATAGCTCTTCTGCCCCATACACATATAAAGAAAAGTCTAAAGAGAAAGGGAAAAGCAAGAAGATTGAGGATGAAGGTGCAACCTCTCAAGCCAAGTATGCAGGGAGAGGTAGAAACTCAAGAGGTAGTGGCAGAGGAGGTAAGCAAGGTAGGGGGAGACCTTTCAACTCTTCCCCATGCAATATTTGTGGTTTGTCAAGTCACACTACAGATGAGTGTTACAGGAACTTCAAGAATCAGAGAGGTAGAGGTTTCCAAAGAGGTGGATATACACAATCCAGAGGAAGGTTCAACCATCATCAAGGCTACAATAACAACTACAACAACAATTACAATAACAACTACCAAGGAGGCTATAAACCAAGGAAAGACTACAACAATTATACAGAGGAACAAGATGATTCTCTTCTGATTATGAATATGGCTTCAAAGCAAGGTATGAATGATGATCATCTCTTCTACATTGACTTAGGATGCTCAAACCATGTGGCAGGCAGTGTAGCTCTTCTCTCTGAGCTTGAGGAACCTAAGGGAAAACATCTGGTACAAACAGGTGATGACACCAAGCACTCAGTGATCAAGGTAGGAAATGTTAAAACCTCTAATGGGAATAGAAATCTGTTGAGCAGGGTTCTATATGTACCTACAATTACCAAAAATTTGATGAGTGTTGGACAAATTGTGGAAAAGGGTTTGCAGGTCAGCTTCAACAAATATGGAGCATTTATGGAGGATCCGACATTATATTTGTAATCTACAGGAAAAATGGCACACTTTAGGCACAAAGATTGTTGAAAATGCTATTGTATAACTCAAGATAATCAAAACCCTAGTTTTCTCCATCTTCTTCTTCACTAACTTCTCAGAAACCAGTTATGGTAACTCTTATTCTTGGATTCCATTAACTAGAAGGGGTTGTGGTCTTTGCATACTTCCCGGATTGATAATTTAATGAGGTGTAGTTAATCTTTTATGCTATAATGATTGGAGAGGACAACTCCAAAGGTTAACAGCAAACATTTTCGGCACCGTTGCCGGGGAACAAGCTGAAGCTTCAATGAAGTTTTGGACCTTGTTGGATCTTCCATTGTTGATGGTACTTAAACACATTGGAAAGGTACTACTCTATAATCATGTAAGAAAATTCAGGAAGGAAGGTGTTGAGGCTTGTCTTTTAGGGAAAAGAAAGCTTGAATTAAGTATTTGAGACAAGTAAGTGCATATCTTTATGCAAAACTGATAATTGCTCATGCTTTTCAAAAGTAAAGTGTAGACTTAATTTGCTGAAAGGAAAGTGAAATGTGTTTATCTTTGCATATTTAGATTTCTTTTGACAAAGTACTAAGCAATTTTGTTGATCTTTGGGGAAGATAACATAGTTGCAGTAAGGAAAGTCATGAAAAATAGCTATATGCAAATTGATGGTTCCATTACACGTGTCCTATGTGAATTAATTATCTTTTAGAAAGATTTTTTTGGTCAATTGAAGGAAAGGCGTTGAGTTTATCTTTGCATAAATTGAGAAGTTGTACTTATTGACACCTATTTTCTTAAGAAGTTCTAATTCCATGATGATATTGATAGTCTAGTATGTGCAACCAATCATAATTCAAAGAAGATCAGGGAATCTTCAAGAAAAGAAAACCCTAGGTGAAGTGTTTTCCTTGATTTAGGGTAAAAAATACTAAAAAATTAGAAAATTTTGAAGAGAAATCAGAAACAAATTTCTGTTTTCTTATATGAAGTAATGCATGAGGTATGTGTGGAGTGGTGGATGAGGATAATTGGATGAAAATACAAAGAAAAATCAATTAGCTCAAGAAACGTCAAATAATTATTTCTTTTTTAATTTCAATTTCTTTTGAATGGTTGAGTTTGGATAAATTGTAGGTGGCAATTGTTTTGGAGTGATTGAGGAACATTTGGAAAGATCAGCTGGAAAAAGATTCATAGAAATTCAATTTCAAAAAACTTCCAGAAAAAAAAAAATTCATCTCAGAATCACAATTTTCAATAAGATGGTAAATCTGTTATCAATTATGGTTGTTGGGCATTCAGGTAAGTGACTAAAAGTTTTATAAGTGGTATGGTAGAGAGGAACTAAAATTGAGTAAACTCTGAGCAAAAGAATATTAAAATCTGAGTTTTGGTATAAAATCGCGATTTTCATCAGGAGAGGGAGTAAGCTAATGATAGCCTTTAAGGATGGAACATCATAGATTAACTCATGATTTTGTATAAGAGAAGGAGTCATCAAATTTGGAATTAGGTTGAAAATGAAAATCATTCACAATCGTGATTTTTTGAGGTCTATATAAGCACAAAATTCAATTTGGAAAAGCATTGTGAGTGAGAGAGAGTGAGAGAGAGCTAGAGAAAAAGGGAACAAAGCCGCGATTCTCAGCAGCAAGTTATTTCAAGAACTCTTTCCAACTAACAAGCAAGGTATTGATGCTACACTTCATTTCTTATTGAGTAAGCTTGAAAATAGTGTTGTTTTCTTGAAAAAATCATAGAGAATAGGAAATAATCAAAATCGAGACTTTCTATTTTTTATAATTTTTCTCATTTTTTCCAAAGTTTTTAATCATTTTCTTCATTGCATGTTAACAAAATAGTTAGGCACCCAAAACCTAGTAGGCATTGTCAAGAAAAATAAAAGTTAATTTTTTTCCAAAATCTACATAGAGTCTCGATTCTGTGAATAGACTAAAAATCGCGATTCTTAGGAATGCGATTTTCATTAGAAAATCGTGTTTTTAGCGATTGTGAGCAATCACGATTGTCTGGGAATCACAAAATCGTGAAAAACATGATTTTCACACAAAATCGTGAAAAAACACGATTTTCACACAAAGTCGTGGAAAAACACGATTTTCACACAAAATCCTGGAAAAACACGATTTTTACACAAAATCATGGAAAAACACGATTTTCACACAAAATCGTGGAAAAATACGATTTTCACACAAAATCGTGAAAAAACATGATTTTCACACAAAATCGTGAAAAACACGATTTTTCACACAAAATCATGAAAAATGGGATTTTCACACAAAATCGTAAAAAACACGATTTTCACACAAAACCTTGAAAAACACGATTTTCACACAAAATCATGAAAAGCACGATTTTCACACAAAATCGTTAAAAACACGATTTTCACACAAAATCGTGAAAAACATGATTCTCACACAAAATCATGGAAAACACGATTTTGGACTAAAAGAGTGAAAAAAAGGGGGATAGCATGGTTTTAATAACAAAAAATGGTTGAACACTAAACTAAAATCCTCATATTGTGCTCAGAATCATGTAAAAACACGATTCTTGCCTGAAAATTGAAAAAATTGCAAATATTGAAGAAATTAAATCTAAAATAAGTGGATGATTTTGAGATCTGGTATCAAGCTCCCTATATCTCATACACAAGATTCAAGAAAAGAGAATATACAGTCAAGTGATTCTCAAGAAGGGGAATTGGGACAGATAACTAACATGGAAAATCTAAATGAGACAAATGAAACTCAAGATACTAGTGATTTTAGAAATATCCTCAAATACATGTATACAAATAGGTGTGCAGCCTATGTGTATCAAGATGGAATGCATAAGTCTCTCATTAGGTTGAGAAATTTAGAAATTCCTCTGAACTTAATGCTAGTGGCACAATTTAAAGATGGAAGATATGAGGATAGACAAGGATGTGTATACATATTTGCACAAGATCCTGAAAATTCTAATGATATAGGTCAATGTGCAGATAAGAGACCTTGGGATCAAGACCTAGGGCAAACAGACATACCTAGGAATCATGGAAATAGCGAAACAGGAAGAATTGAGTGAGAATGAGCCATTAGCATTAAATGCCATAACTAGAGCACAAACCAAAGAACAAAACATCAAAATAAGGACACACACTGGGGACAACAAGAGAAATCTATTTCCAAAAGAAAAGAAAAATAGACAAAAAGGGAGATGGGAAAAAAGGATGAAAGCAGGAAAAACCCTAAACCTAGAAGAGGAAAATGTAAGCAACTCAAACACTAGTCAACAACAAAATACAAACAAAAAGGGAGATATAAAAAACTCAAAGTGTTTGGACACACTCATTGGCGCTTATAAAGGAAGGATCCAAGATGGACCAAATCCTTCATATCATCTGTTAGCTTATCCTATACCTGAAATTGAAGATGGGAGAATGCAACAATGTAAACAAATCATCAAGGCGGCACTGTTGGAGATAGACGTCTACTGAAGCACACGAACAACACAAAGAAGGAGAAGAAGCTTGGAGCACAAACACACAATACTAAATGTATTACTAGAGAATGTACAAAGATAAGTAGCCCATTAGGGCAATAGGCGTATATACAAGCCGGGGGAAAAAAACCTCCTAAAGAGGGAAAAAAGTGCCCCGGCGGTCCTAGTGTGTTCACACACATCACTACCTAAATATATCAACAAATCCCCCCTGGGAGTGATGCAGTGAACAAGGAGCTGGCACTCATGTATAAGGAAGTGCCAAGCTATGTGGAAATCACTCCACAAAAGGAATTAAGCCGAAAGCTTTGCGAAAAGCTTCAAACTTCTCCCTAGGCAGAGCCTTCGTGAAAAGGTCTGCAATGTTCTCCTGCGTGGGCACATATGCCAAGCTGATCTCCCTAGTAGAGAACCTCTCCCTGACATAATGATAATGCACCTCAATGTGCTTAGTGCCAGCATGGAACACAGGGTTCCTCGCAACTGTCAATGCGCTCTGACTGTCAGTGAAGATGGTGGTGGCAGAAGACTAACCAACACCCAAATCAACCATAAGGTGTCTGAGCCACACACACTCAACAATAGATGTGAAAGCTGCCCTATACTCAGCCTCACAACTGGAAGTGGCCACAGTAGGCTGCTTCTTGCTCAACCAAGATATACATGAGCTACCAAGCATGAAGCAAAAGCGACTAGTGGACACACGAGTGTCATAGCAACCAACCCAATCAGAGTCAGAAAAAGCATGCAAATCTAGTGGTAGTGATCCCCCCTTGGGATAAAACAACCCAAGTAGTTGAGTGCCACTCAAGTAGCGAAAGATGCGGTTAACCGCCTGCCAATGCTTGACTCTTGGGCAATGCATAAATCTGCTCATCTGTGAGACAACAAAATGAATATCTGGCCAAGTAATGCATAAGTAAATCAAACATCCAACAGTCTGCTGATAGAGAACAACATCAAATGCATCTCCAGCATCATGAAGACTCAATCGTAAACCTGTCTCCCTAGGAGTGGCTTTAGGCTTACAGTCTTCAAGGTCAAAACGCTGCAATAATGTGTCAATATATTTCGTTTGACACAAATCCATTCCACCATCAACTTGCATAAACTGAATGCCCAAATAGTGATGCAAATGCCCCAAATCAGACATCTCAAATGAGGCATGCAAATCAGCCTTAAAATCAACAATATGCTTCTCGATAGGACCAGTGAGTAGCATGTCGTCAACATAGACAACAATGATCAGAAGCACATCATTAGCACGCTTAACATATAAGGTGCTTTCTGTTGGACTGTTCTCAAAACCATGTGCAATCAGATAGGCATGTATCTTCTCATACCAAGCACATGGTGCTTGCTTTAAACCATATAATGCCTTCTTTAACCTGCACACCTGGTTTTCATGTCCTTTCTGCACAAAGTCACGGGGCTGAAAAACATACACTTCTTCATGCAAGTCACCATTCAGAAATGTTGTTTTAATGTCCAACTGATGTACATTCCAACCATGATGGGTTGCAAGTGCACAAATGCTCCGAACAGTAGTCATACGGCATGTAGGCGCAAAGGTCTCATCAAAATCAATGCCTCTTTCTTGCGCATAACCCTTTGCAACAAGCCTAGCCTTATACCTGTCAACTGTACCATCAGGTTTACGCTTCAACTTGTATACCCACTTAGTGCCAATGGCCTTCTTGCCAGGAGGCAAGTCACATAAAGACCAAGTACCATTCTTCATTATTGCATCATATTCAGATTGCATAGCAGCCATCCAATTTTCTTAATTTTGTGCTTCATCAAATGAAACAGGCTCATTCTCATCACAGAGACTAGATGCAGCCATAGCATAGCAATCTGATGCAAAAGAGGCACTATGAGAGCCTGATCGAGTACGATATGACAAAGGTGCATCTAATTTGTTGTCACGCAAGGTCTGCACCAGCAATTTTGGCATAGTTCTTGCCTGCTCAATATCAGCTCTCTCATCAATAAGTGCATCCTGTAAATCTGCATAAAAAATGGAATGATCTACATCATCACATGAAACCTGCAAAGGCGGAGAAGATGCTTCATGAGGACCAGCACTAGACTGTCCACCTGTAAAAAGAGGCATCAAAGTATCATACATGTCTTTGGAGCTAACAGATGTCTCCTTAGTACATGAAAGTAATGGTTGAATAGCATCTTCCACAAAAACAACATCATAGCTAACTAGAATGTGTTTAGTCTATGGATGATACAGAGGATAGCCTTTACTTTCAGAACTGTACCCAACAAAAATACATTTTACTGCTTTATCATCCAATTTTCTACGATGTTGTTCAGGCACTAATGCATATGCCAAACAACCAAAAACACGCAGATGAGCAACAGATGGCTTGCGATCATGCCAAGCCTCATATGGAGTGATAGACTACAGCGCTTTAGTGGGACACCTGTTCAGTACATATGCTGCACACATGACAGCCTCAAGCCAGAAACTGTGCGGTAAAGCCTGACTTTTGACCATGCACCTCGCCATCTCCATGAGTGACCTGTTCTTTTGTTCAGCAACTCCATTCTGTTGAGGTGTATATGGCATTGTACACTGGTGTTTTATCCTACGTTCATCCAAAAGTGCATTAAAATCAGAAGACATATATTCCCCCCCTCGATCAGAATGGAGGGTGCCCATTTTACATACTGACAGATTTTTAGCTAAAACCAAAAATTGTTTAAAGCACATGAACACTTCGGACTTTGTTTTGAGTGGATATACCCATGCATGCCTGGAAAAATCATCAATGAAAGTCACGAAGTAAAGGTAATTTCCAAAAGAGGGTGTCTGCATAGGACCACACACATCACTATGTACAAGCTACAATTTATGTGTAGCCCGAACTGAACCTCTTTTGGAAAGGAGGAACGCTGCATTTTGCCCAAAATACAACCTTCACAAACATGTTTTCCAGGTGCCTCAAGTTTGGGCAAAGAGGACACCATTTTAGATTTCTGTAGGCGTAGCAAACTAGCAAAATTCAGATGACCAAAGTGTGCATGCCAAAGCTTTGCATCTGACATAGCCTGAGAATCATTTACTGCACATGCCAAATCATTTTTAGATCTTTCATAGTCTATGAGCTTATACAATCCACGACATAAAATGCTAGAAGCAATAATAACATTGCCATTTGACAGATCATGAATTATACATCTGTCATCAACAAATTTCACAACCAAGCCAATCTTGGCTAATGCAGAAACTGATAACAGATTCTTCTTGATCCCTGCCACAAATAAAGCATCTGACAAAGTGAAAGAACTACCATCAGCAGTAGTCAAAATGATCTTACCAACTCCCATAACAAGATAAGAGGAGTTGTTGGCGCATGTAACAGATTCCCTGTAGGGGCAGGCTCGAGTGAAGAGAAGAAACTGTGCTGCGAGGTAATATGTTTGGTCGCCCCACTACCAAAGTACCAAACATCTGAGTCTACTGTAGACATGCACTGCTCATGAGAAGATGGGTCAAAACTGCAAACAGTAGTGAACACCCATTCTTCTTCTTGCACAAGATTAGCAGACTCCACTTTTGGTGTAGAGGCTTCTGCAATAACCATTCCAGCCTCTTTCTTCTTTGCCTTTTTTGCAGCCAGTTTTGGACAGTTCTTTATGATATGATCATTCCCTTTACAGTACTTACAAAAAAATTTCTGCTTACTAGTAGAAGAACTCCATTTTCCTTTGCCCTTCTGACTAGCCAGGAAAGCTTGATTTGCAACATGCATAATGGACCTGTTCTGCCTAGATTGATCTTCCTGCTTTGGTTCTTCGAATGTGCAGCATTTGCATATTTCTGCTTACTAGTAGAAGAACTCCATTTTCCTTTGCCCTTCTGACTAGCCAAGAAAGCTTGATCTGCAACATGCATAATGGACCTGTTCTGCCTAGATTGATCTTCCTGCAACAGAACAGAGACTAACTCCTCAAATGACAAGGCATTTGGATTGCCTTTCATCATCAACCGAAGAGTAGAAGCAAAACTCTGATATGAATCCGAAAGACCATTCAGAACGGTCTGCACAAGTGAGCTATCTAGTATAACCTCATCAGCAGAAATCAATTGTTCCTTCAAGTCTTTGATCTTTGTTAGGAATTGTCCATAGAATCACCTTCATTCATGTGCTCACTCTCCAACTATTTTCGGAGGTAAGCAACACGAGCCTCATTCCTAGCTTGGTACAATGTGGTAAGTGTATCCCAAGCTTAGCTGTTCTGCAAGAGCGAATATGAGGAATAATGGCATGTTTGACAGAAAAAGCTATCAATGCATGTGCTTGGGCATCTGCTCTGCAGTAGGTGCAGCAGAAACAGCAGCACGAACAGGAATCTGCACAATATCATCTTCGACACCATCTCCATTAGCTCCAGCACCTGTATTTGCAGTACCTATTGTTACAGGTGTAATAGGATGTCTTTCAACACCCTGCACAATGTTCCACAATCCTTTTGCAATCAATACATGTCGCATCATATAAGCCCATAATGGGTAGTTGGTACCATCCAACTTATCCTCAACAGCCAGCATACGGAATACATCTTTGCTTTCAGCCATGACCGGTGACTAAAATACCTTGATGCAGAAAATTGATTGTATCTCAAAAAGTTGAACATAATTGCACAGACGAGTTCTGCTAGACTTGTAGCAGACTTTGAGATGCTTAAACTGGTGAACAAAAACTGGTATATACCTTTGGCACAAAAAGACGAAATAGCCTGCACAAGCGCTGTGATAGTGCGTTTGGAGGCCGAAACGAGCTCAGATCATGATTTCACCAAATTTTGTGCGAATCTGAGATTGCAAACGGAGGAGTGCCGACGGCACCCTAGATGAAGCGACGACCTGCTCTGATACCAATTGTTGGAGATAGACGTCTGCTGAAGCACGCGAACAAAACAAAGAAGGAGAAGATGCTTGGAGCACAAACACACAATACTGAATGTATTACTAGAGAATGTACAAAGATAAGTAGCCCATTAGGGCAATAGGCGTATATACAAGCCGGGGGAAAAAAACCTCCTAAAGAGGGAAAAAAGTGCCTCGGTGGTTCTAGTGTGTTCACACACATCACTACCTAAATATATCGACAGGCACAAAACCAATTGGAAAAATTAGATAATTTGAAAAACATATCTAAGGAGTCAAATCCAGTAAGATCAAAGGAAATGTTTAAGGAGAAAAAGTACTCAGAGAAATAAGGAGAACAAATAACTCTTCAATTTAATTTGGATAAACACTGCACAATTTTATGTCAAACTACAATGGAAGAGTTAGTAAAAGAGAATTCTCATTTACAACAACAGATATTGCAAAACCTCTGTATGCATTAATTACAAAATTTGAGTAGACCCCAGAATGTGATCAAGCCTTTGAAACTTTAAAAACCTATTTGGTGGCAGCACCTATTTTAAAAACCCCATAGAGGGATCAAATATTTCATGTTCATGTTGATGCTTCAAATTTTGCCTTGGGATGTGTTCTGGCACAACCTATAGAAGGAAGCAAATTGTATTTTCCAATTGCTTATGCTAGTAGGCAGCTGAATTTAGCTGAAAGAAATTATACAACCACTGAGAGGGAAGGACTTGGAATGATATTTGCTGTAAAGAAATACAGACATTATCTTTTAGCCAACAAGTTTAAATTTTTTGTGGATCACCAAGCCTTGCTTTACTTGATGAATAAACCATGTCATACTGGTAGGATAAATAGATGGTTCGTACTGTTAATGGAGTTTGAGTTTGAAGTAGTGGTGAGACAAGGGAAAACACATTTAAGAGCAGATCATTTGTCTAGGATACAAACCAAAGAACAAAATTCACCTCTAGATGACGATTTACCAAATGCATATCTGTTCAAGATAGAAAGCATTCCCAATTGGGCAATGACTTTAGTACCTTTGTTAACTATTGGACCTTGTAGAGCACACAATAATAACACACATCTGGTTTTACAAAGTAGAAAATTTGTGTTATTTGCTGGACATTTGTATCATATAAACCACATTTGTATACTAGAATATTGTACTCTAGAAGATGAGCAACTTGGATATTTAAAGAAAGCTCACTGTTGGAACCCATGTACTCATGCTTTTACAGTTGTCACTTTAAACAATCTCAATAGAATGGGTGTCCATTGGCCTACAAAGATTCAAGATGTGGATAAATATGTTTCAAATTGTCTTAAATGCCAATCTTTGCAAAACTCAGATATTATAACCTTGTACTGGTTTCAAAAAAATCCAGATTGGAGTGCACACATAATTGAGGAGTTAAGAAGAGATCACTCACTAGAGCCAGGAAAAGTTAGTGCAGACTCTAGAAATTTAAAGATAAGCACTGAGGAGTATCAATTGATAGGAGACCAATTGTACAAGAAAGGAATGGATGGGTATCTAAGAATATGTGTTCCTGAAGATAAGTATGTGGAAGTGTTAGAGATGGCCCATTTAGGAGTAGCAAGAGGTCACTTTTCAAGTGAAAGGACTGCTAAACTTATTTTGTATTCTGGATTTTGGTGGCCAACTCTTTTTCCTGATGCAAGGACATATGTGAAAAGGTGTGACATTTGTCAAAGAACAAATCAACCTAGTAAAAGAGATGATATGCCATTGATGCCACTCATTTCAGCCAGAGCATTTAGCAAGTGGGGATTGGATTTCATTGGACCTATCCATCCTCCTGCAATACATTCTCATGTAGAATATATACTTGTAGCTACAGATTACCTGACCAAATGGGCAGAAGCTAAGGCTACAAAAAGAATGATGCTTAGACCATTGCACGATTTCTTTATGAGAATATTATCGTCAGGTTTGGTTTACCAATTGAGTTGGTGAGTGATAGGGGGACTCATTTTCTACATCAGGTAATTGAAAATATAACTAAATATTTCATGATTAGTCATGGCAAGTCAGCCCCTTATCATTCACAAGCAAATGGATTAGCAGAAAGCACTAATAAAGTACTTTGCACTGTCTTGTCAAAATTGGTAAATACAAATAGGACTGATTAGGATTTATAGCTTAATCATGTTCTATGGGCATATAGAGTGGCATACAAAACTGCTATTGGTACAACACCATTTAATTTGGTCTATGGAAAAAATGCAATTTTGCCATTAGAATTTCTCATACCAACATTGAAGGTGGGAAATCAATTAGAATGGACTGGACATGAACTATTTGAAAGAGTGGTAGAATTAGAAAAACTTGGAGCTTCAAGACTTCAAGCAATAATGAGTATCTATGCAGATAGAATTAGGAAATCCAAAGAGATCAGAGAAGTTTTCATATGTGAGAGACCTTCAGGGGGGGTGAGAGAGCATTTTCCTATCATTACAATGAATTTTCATAATGAGCAAATTAAGGTTTTATTAGATTCAGGTGCACAAGTCAATTTGATAAGTTCTGAATTGTTAAACAAACTAAAGGTCAAGTGGAACATACGCACAAACACTTATCAAAACACTAGATGGACAGGTAGTACAAAGTTTGTCTTCACAATCAATCATAGTTAGGTTTAATCAAGAAAATATGAAAATAGATTATGAGGAATGGCCTGATCATATGATGACTGAGAAAATGATTTTAAGGCAACCTTGGATGAAGCAAGGTAAAGTAATTCTGAATTTTGAGGTGATGAAGCTTAAATTGAAAGTAAATGACAAAAAGCTTTTAATGCCTTTTTTTAGTAATGAAGAACAGGAAGTTCAACAGGAAATCTATAACTCAGAACTGGAAAGATTTATCTTTCCAATAGAAGATACAAAGGAATCACAGAAGAAACTTTTTCATGACCAAATAAAATTCATTAAAAAGCAGAAGAAAGTTGAAGGAATACAGCCTTGCGAAAAAACAGTTGGGGTATGGAGACCTAAAAATATCCAGAAAAGCCTTAACATAAGGACAAAATGGATATGGTGACCTAAGACATTCAAGCACTGCTCATCAAAAGAGGTTTATTTGACTCAAAAGACAAAACTGTCAACTACAAAGTATTGCTGGGTGAAAAAATCAGATCTGCTTCAACTAACATTTAACAAGGACAAAGACATTTTAACATTTTAGAAGCATGAAGATCCACAGGTGAAGGATAGTGCAACCTCATCATCAGATAACAACTTGGGTTTTTTACCTAAGACCTCAAAACTACATATTGTTCAACATTGCACTTCCAGAGAATGTAGTAATAGAGCACCATTAAAATGTTGTGGATTCACTAAGTACTTGAAATTATTTCCATGCACTTTGCCTAATTCTTTTTCTAGGAGAAAGAATAGGAGGGGACAGAGTTCCTTAAGAAATTGCCTATGCAAAAGGCAAAGATTCCAAGAATATGAGTATGGAAAAACAAATGTTAAAAAAAGGGAAGAGGAAAAGATTATTAAAAAAAAAAACAACAAAAACTCTTCAAGTCTAAATTCAGTTTTTTGTGATTTTTTCTTTTTACATATTTTACAAGCACAAGCAAGGTATAGGATACAATGTGGAGATAGTTGTTGAGATATTATTCAATTTCTTTTTCCTTGGAATTTTGATATACCTTTGACCTTTTTATTTACATTTTTGTTATCTCTTTCCCATCAACACTAAAAAAAAAAGGCATCTTGCTACACATGTAATGATCACTTTATCTTGTTACACCTGTGATGAACTTGAAGGAGAACTGTGTTCTACCTTCTAAAGAAAGTTTTTTCTTTTCTTTCTTATGCTTTCTATGACTCATGTGGTGGAAGTTTTGGTGTGGTGTGTTTATAATTTTATCCAGGATGTTGAATGCAAAAGAACTGCCCATTCATGATTTTAAAGCTGATTCAGTTACTTTGTCAAGAGGACATTGGTTCCTAGACAATGAGACAGTGGAGGAAGAGGTGGACTTAGAATCTGATAAAGAACAGGACCTTCCTGAAGCTGGACAGATAATCAAGGAACTTAAGGAAACAATCAGTGTTATTGGTCAACACATCTTTACAGTGAGTGTAGGAGGCCACAAATATACTATGTTATGTCATGAATTCTACAAATTTCAGAAAGTAATTGCTAATTACAAAAGGTGGAAGGAAGTTGGACTTCATAGAATATTGGATGAACCACTCTTTTTTATAGATTTTGAGAGACTCTCTCAAGCTATGTCTAGTCTGGTTGAATTTGGCAAAGGCAATGATGTATATTTTAGATGTTCAGTCAAGAATAAAGAGGGCAAGGATGTGCAGATTACCATTAAAGCAGAACACATAAGGATAGCTCTTCAATTTTATTCTATGGGAACTAAATTAGATGGCAGCTTTGTGAAGAAGAATGCAGCAACTTATGCAGGGTATTCCAAATTTGTGGATTTCAAGGGTAAAGGGAATGAAGAATTTGCCATAAGAATGTTTCTTCAATTCTTTTGTTTTCCTAAACTACCAAGATACACAATGCCTCACAAACCAGTTACGTTGATTATGCTTAATAACAAAGATAGGACAAAACCTTTTGGAGTAACGGATGTGACTCCCTACATTCATGAACAATTAAAGGAAGCAGCGAAACATTGGCAGCAGAAAAAGTTTATGAATGGAGCTCAGTTTTTGACAAGGATTGTATACCATATTCTAGATATGGAAGATCAATTAAAGTTGGTTCCAGAGGCACAATACTTTAGAAGTTTGATGGCAGGAGTTAAGAGCCCATCCAAATTGGTACCAGTTAGAGAAACAGGAATTCAAACAAGTATGAGAGGATCATGACAGAAAAGGAAAGTGACTTCAAGAGAAGAAATTCCAACCAAAAAGAGAATATTGGATCCCAGGAAAGTAGAGCTTGAACAGGAAGAAGTAACAAAAGAAGAGTATGAAGTAGCTCAGAAGGAAGTTCAATCCTCAAAGGAGCCTCATCCACCACAAATAAGCAAAGAACAACTCTATTCATATTTGAATCAAGGTAATGATAAGAGAGTAATATATGAAGCCCAGTACCAGAAAATGTTGGAAAACTATTCATGTAAAGCAACCAATTGGATGCAAGAGGAAATGGAACACTATGAGGAATTACATGATCAGATGATGGCAGCAGAATCCGAGGAAGTATTTGTAAGGAAAGAAGTGGAATTATTAGCCTATTTCAAAGAGCTACAAGGACCTCCAGAAACCAGAACTACAGTGGTGGTGAAAAGAAAGATCCAGAAAAAGTATGTTCAGAAAAAGAAACCAACCAAGAAGGATAAGGGTAAGGCTGTTGAGCAGGAAATAGTTGAAGAGACAATAAAGACATCATCAACAGAAAAGAATCCGAAGGAAACATATATAAGGGAAGAAAGAACTAAGGATCAAAAAGAAGAATTTGAAGTAGCTGCCTCCTCAAAACTCTCATCTGATTCAGAGAGTGATATTGAGAATTTTTTATTGAAGAGTTTAAACCTATCTGTGCCAAGTACACCAGTTAAAATGGCACAGGAATCAGAGGAAAACAAAACATCAAAAGAGTTTAGTGAGAGTTCAAAGGGAATACAGATTCTTGGAGAGTCCACAAAGTAAATTAGTCCTGGAGAAGAAAAGAGGAGGTTAAAGGGTAAAGAAGCAATGTTGAAAGAAGATGATGCAGTAAAGGAAGGATTCAGTAGTGGATTGGTAGACACAGGGTTAAAACCCATATGGACTAAACCTTCACAACAATAGTATTATCAACCATATGAGGAGAAGCGAGATTTCTAGCAAAGAGAATAAAGTCAAAGATATAGAAGAAGCTGAAGTTCAGAAGGAGACAGATTTCAAGGAGCATAATGAGGAGAACAAGGACAGAGAGGTAGAAGTAAATCAAAAAATAGAGGAAGTACTCCTTGATTTGGGACATCAAGAAGAACAAATAGATCTAGAAGATCAGGAAATGGAATTTGAAGCAGAATTAATGGATATAGATGATCAGGTAATGGAAGGAAAGGAGCAGAACCTGAATGATCAAATAGGAAATCAGATGGATCAGGAGATGGAATCAGTTATATTACAGAAAACAATGGTCCAGGAAGAAGAATTACAAGATAATAAGAAGAGACAAAAAGAGCATGATATAAAGGGAGTAGAAATAATAGAGGAGGAAATAGAAAATGGAAAGGAAAGGGATCAAGCAACATGTTATGAGGAGGAGGATGCAGAGGAGGATGAGTTGAAGGAAGAAAAACAAATAGAAGTAAAGCAATTGGAATTGGAGACTAGCCTGGAAAGAATACCTAAGGATATCAGATCTGCCTGTAAAATCATTATGAGTAGCATAGGGCAATTCAGACCTTCTAGTACAAATATGATTATATCAGGAATGGTTGCTTATTCAGAGTTTGTGAAGGGAAGCAGGATTATTATTGAGTAGAAGAAAGAAAAGGAACAATTAGAGGATGAGTTAAGAGCATTGCAGGAACAGAATGAAACTTTGACAAAGAGGATGTTTTCATTGGAAGCACAGGAAGTTCAAAATCAGAACAAAATTCAGCTTCTTGAAACTAAATGTGCTAAAAAAATAGAGCATAGTAATAAAGTAGAAATGGAACTAAAGAAAATAGAGGGCAGGTTTAGAACACTCCAAAGCTCATATCAAATAATGGTCAAAGCCAATGAGGACATAAACAAATTGTTGATGGAAGAAGGACAAATGAAAGGAGAAACTTAGACTGTACAGGTGAATCAAGAAGAAAGGGAAAAGATGAGTAAAGAAATTCAAAAGTTACAGGAAGAGCTTAAAGAAATGAAGGAATTGGAAAAATAGGCTAGTGTGCATGCAGCCAGTCCCATGAGAGGATATAACAAATTATACTTGGATATAGAAAGAAAAAGATGTGAATGGGGTACAGAGAGAGAATTACTAGTATCTCAGAATAAAAGAAAGGAAAAGTCATGATTTATTATCACATGTTTACCAAAGGAAGAAGAAATGAATTCCACTTATCTTTTGTGAAGAATCATTTTTTTTTTGTGAGGACCCAAAAAATCTGGGAGGGGAAGGATGTTGGAAGAAGCATTTTTTGTAGGAAATTCTTTGTAAATTGACATTTTCATGAGGTTGTATTTATCTAAATGATGTAAAATTGAGGAAGAGTCTTCCTCATGTATAGTAGAATCATATATATGTTTCTTAGAATTTTTAGAAGCTCTTGAGTGCCATGTTTTTAGACTAGAAGGTAGAAGGACCACGTTTCAAGTGTGAAAAGGGACACTTGAAATAGTATAAAGGATATTTTCCTCTATTTTGGAGAGGTTGGTTGTATTATTTTGATGTTATCCAAGTAATGTGAAGAGCTCCTTGCAGAAAATCGTGTTTCTACTTCTCATGAGAATCTTCTCGATTTGTTGAGTCTTCCTATTGTGAAATCCATGCAATTTGTGAGCTTTTCTTGTGTATTTCTGAGTGAAGTGTATGAAGAGAGGTTAATGTTAGTATGTTCAGCAAGGTATTGCAAGAGATCAATGCTGGAAATGGAATTTCTTAGTTTTTATAGAATAGCGATTGTCTCCTCTGTGTGATACAGGTATTGTTTTCAAAATTTGACTTTATATTTGTAATCTACAGGAAAAATGGCACACTTTAGGCACAAATATTGTTGAAAATGCTATTGTATAACTCAAGATAATCAAAACCCTAGTTTTTTCCATCTTCTTCTTCTTCACTAACTTCTCAGAAATCAGCTATGGTAACTCTTATTCTTGGATTCCATTAACTAGAAGGGGTTGTGGTCTTTGCATACTTCCCGGATTGATAATTGAATGAGGTGTACTTAATCTTTTATGCTATAATGATTGGAGAGGACAACTCCAAAGGTTAACAACAAACAGTGTTCACACACATCACTACCAAAATATATCAATAAATTTCACTATCATATCCAATAAATATACATTTCTTTGCCTTGTGATCAAGTTCATGATGTTGTTGTGATGGCAAAAGTTCATATGCCAAACAATCAAATATAATGTGCATATGAATAATCATTGGCTTGCACCCATTCCAAGCCTCATAAAGTGTAATGACTCTCAATATATATGTAGAACAACGATTCAATACATGGTTTTCACACGCGATTTCATTTAGAAGATGCTTTCATTTGACTATATATCGTGATATTTTAAAAAGTGTTATATTCTTGTGCTCCAGAACACCATTTTTTTAGGTGTATATGATACTATACATTGGTGAGCAATGTTATTCCTTTAGGAGCAAGCTAGAGTTACTTCCTCTAGAGATGAATCCCTTCTATGAATTATCTCTATAAGTAAACTAGACTTACTTCCACTAAAGCAATTAGTCTAAATTGAACCTTTTCTATTGTTCCCCTTTCCCTTGAAAGAGACTATATATGGATCTTCATATCCATACACTATAATAGAATAATCTATCATGGATTGCTATAAAAATTCTTGGAAGAACCAATCTTCCTTATGACATTCATTTGTTGTCCTAAAGAAATTTTTACCTTTGTTTAATGAGAAATGATCTTCATGGATAATGATTCCTTTTATCCTTGATCATTGAACACAATACCGAAAAGGGAAGTTGTATCCACCATCCCATACCAATGGATACTCCTTCCAATCCACATTTCACATACTCACTTAACTAATTATGAATTCTTGATCTATGCTAGAACTCCACTAAATTCCATCAATGCATATCCTTATGAACTTAAATTAATTTAATGCCAACACCAAATCTTTGTACTTTTCTATATTCCCTTTATATATTCTCATAATTCCTTAGATCCCCACCTATATCTTTGAATTGGTAATTTTTTGATCTATTTTTAAGTATTTGGGTAATTTAGTTTCTCGTGGAATCTTTGCTCTAGGCCATAATGTTAATGCCTACCCTTAGGTAATCTCTTGGAACTTTTAAGCACCTATCCATGCTTCGTAATGAAACCAATCTCATGGATCCTTCTAATTGGTTTCCCAAATGATTAAGTAGTGTATGCTTCACCATGTTAGTTAAGTGATAATATAGACTAAGCATGAATATGTCTTGTGATATCCCATATTCTCATATATACTCTCATGAGACTTTGAAGGAAATAATCCTTCCTTATTCTTGAGACAATCATGTAATATCTATCATCTTTCTCTTATACTTATATTTGTGCATAATATTTGAGAAAGTCCTACTAGCTTCTCATAATAATCTATAAAACCTGACAATATATCTCTTGTCTTTCTTTATTTCACTTAGTATCTTAAGAAGACTTCTAAGTTTCAGTATCTTGAAAATCTTTAAGTTTCATGAAATTTGAAATTCTTATACCTTAATTCATTCATATATCATATCAATAGGTATCTTGCCCTTGGGTTTCTTCCACTCAATCAATTGGATTAATGATTTTCGCATTTCCTATGTCTACGTGTTTAGTATACTTCCTCGTTTTGCATGATGGATAAGTATTCCTATGCCATCATGGTGCATCTATGTGAATGAAGTTGAAAAAAGCGACAATGAAAGTGGTGCATTTGCATATAGACCCACCCATATCCATGCTCTCTTAATGCACTCATGCCCTTGACCAAATAAATACACCCATTGAGAGTTTGAATTAGGTGTTATTTCACCTCATCCCCTATACAAGAAATACATGTGGGCTTGTTAGTTGCACAATTGCAATAACTTTGGGCAAAGAAGAAACCAATATAAACTAACAATTGAGGCTTTACTAGACCTTGCTAATAAATTAGAAAGCATTGTGGAAGCTAAAAAGTAGAAACACACTTCCTTGCAACATTTGGAAGTATTTTCTTGGTAAAATATTGTCGAGAAAGGCAAAATATTATGCCAAGTACTATAAAAAAGAGGTTGTTGAGAACTACTACTTGATGCAAAATAGTGACCCCATTAAACTTTATTCCAATAAACTTTATGTCATTAGAAAGCTTGCTTAAGATGAACTTTATAATAAACCAAAAATCTAGAAAATCCAACTCTTGAGGAGAGAGCATCACAAACTAGAAACTTTATCATACACTTTTGATGAGCTGCTAGGCAATCACAAGCTAGAAACTTTATCATACAATTTCCTATGTTGTTGGTCAGGCATTAATGCATATGCCAGACGACAAAAGACACACAAATGAGCAACATACAGCTTGCAACTATGCCAAGACTCATATAGAGTGATCAATTGTAGTGCTTTGGTGGGATACATGTTAAGTACATATGTTGCACACATAAAAGCCTCAAGCCATAAGCTATGAGTTAAAGCCTAACCTTTGACCATACACCTCACCATTTACATGAGAGACCTATTTTTTCTTCCAACAAATCCATTTTTTTAGGTGTATATGACATTGTAAGTTGATAGTTTATCCCCTACTTAGCTAGAAATGCATTAAAATCAAAAGACATGCATTCCCCCCTAGTCATAATGGAGGGTGCCCAATTTACATGCTTATAAATTTTCAGCCATAACTAGGAATTGTTTGAAGCATATAAACACTTCAGACTTTGCTTTCAATGGATATACCCTTACATGCCTAGAGAATTAATCAATAAACAAACCTTTTTCTACCAATAGATGATGCATCATTTATGTCCACAGTGGGTAATTAGTAATATCCAACTTATCCTCAACAACCAACATAATAGAAACTCTCTATGTAACTTTGCTAAACATGTAGCAGACTTTGAGGCACTTGTACTAGAAAACCAAAACATGTATATATGTTTGGCACAAAAGAACGAAATCGTATGCATAGTTGCTATGATAGTGCATTTGGAGGCAGAAAGAAGCTTAGATCCAAATTTTGATGCCACATAGAAAATCTCGTTTGAACTCCTAATCGTGTCAAGTGTGCTCACCAATTTTTATGTGATTCTAAAACTATGATCGTAGGGGTGTTGGCATTGCCCTAGATGAAGCCACGACCTACACTGATACCAATTGTTGGAGTTTGAGGTCTACGGAAGCATACAAGTACACAAGGAAGAAGAACGATCCTTGAGCACAACACAATACAAAGTGTATTACCAAGTGACTATACAAAGATAAGTGATCCATTAGGGTTATAGGCATATATACAAGCCAAGGGAAAAAAACCTCCTAAGAGAGAAAAAAATGCCCCGACAATCCTAAGTGTGTTCACACACATCACTATCAAAATATATCAATAGATTTCACTATCATATCCAATAAATATACATTTCTTTGCCTTGTCATCAAGTTTGTGACATTGTTGTGATGGCAAAAGATCATATGCCAAACAATCAAATATAATGTGCATATGACTAACTATTGGCTTGTGCCCATTCCAAGCCTCATAAAGTGTACTGACTCTCAATGTATTTGTAGAACAACGATTTAATACATGGTTTCCACACATACTAATTCTATCCAAAATATATCTAGAAGATGCTTTCATTTAACCATACATCATGCTATTTTAAAAAGTGTTCTATCCTTGTGCTATGGAACACCATTTTTTTGAGGTGTATATGACATTATACATTGGTGAGCAACTCTATTCCTCTAAGAGCAAGCTCAAGTTACTTAATCTAGAGATAGATTACTTCTATGACTTATCTCTATAAGTAAACTAGATTTACTTCCACTAGAGCAATTAGTCTAAGTTGAACCTTTTCTATTGTTCCCCTTTCCCTTGAAAGAGACTATATATGGATCTTCATATCCATGAGCTTCATCAATAAACTATGGATTCTTATAAATCCCTTTTATTGTTGAAACCAATGAAACTTGGTTCAAATGATCATTTGATCAGTGCATATCCTTATGAACTTAAATTACTTTAATACCAAGACCAAATCTATGTACTTCTTTATAATCTCTTTATATATTCTCATGCTTCCTTAGAACCCCCTCTATGTCTTTGAATTGGCAATCCATTTTTAAGGCTTTGGGTAATTTAGTTTCTTGTGGAATCTTTGCTCTAGGCCATAAAGTTAATGTCTATGCCTAGGTAATCTCTTGGAAATGTTAAGCACCTATACATGCTTCCTAATGAAACCAATCTCATGGATCCTTCTCATCAGTTTCCCAAATGATTAAGTAGTGCATGCTTCACCATGTTAGTTAAGTGATAATATAGACTAAGCATTAATATGTCTTGTGATATCCCATATTCTCATATATACTCTCATGAGACTTTGAAGGAAATAATCCTTCCTTATTGTCAACACAATCATGTAATATCTATCAAGATTCTTTGATACTTATATTTGTGCATAATCTTTGAGAAAGGCCTACTACTTCTCATAAATAATCTATGAAACCGTCACAATATACCTCTTGTCTTTCTTTATTTCACTTAGTATCTTAAGAAGACTTCTAAGTTTCAATATCTTGAAAATCTTTAAGTTCCATGAAATTTGAAATTCGTATACCTTAATTCATTCATATGTTATTTCAATAGGTATCTTTCCCTTGGGTTTCTTCCACTCAATCGACTCGATTAATGTTTTTTGAAATTCCTATGTCTATGTTTTTAGTATACTTCTTTGTTTTGCATGATGGATAAGTGTTACCATGTCATCATGGTGCATCTATGTGAATGAAGTTGACAAAAAGGACAATGAAAGTGGTGCATCTGCATGTACACCCACCCATATCCATGCTCTCTTAATGCACTCATGCCCTTGCCCAAACAAATACACCTAGTTAGAGTTCAAAGTAGGTGTCATTTCACCTCATCATCAATAATACAAGAAATGTGATTCCCCTATGGACAAACCTCTATACAAGAAATACATGTGGGCTTGTTAATTGCACAATTGTAATACTTTGGGCAAAGAAGAAACTAATATGAACTAACAATTGAGGCTTTACTAGGCCTTGCCAGTAAATTACAGAGCATGATGGAAGCTAAAAAGTAGAAGCACACTTCCTTGCAACATTCGGAAGTATTTTCTTGCCAAAAGATTGTTGACAAAGGCGAAATAATATGCCAAGTATTGTCAAGAAGAGATTATTGAGAACTACTTCTTGATGCATAATAGTGACCCCATTAGAATTTATTCCAATAAACTTTACATCATCGAAAATTGTAATAAGATGAACTTTATAATAAACCAAAAATCTATGAAATCCAACTCCTGAGGAGAGAGCACCACACATTCGATATTGATCAATTGCTAAGCAATCACTAGCTAGAATGTTCAAGCTTCATATTCTCTTCTAGTACATCTCTTCTCTTCTTAGCTCTCACTTACCTCCCATTTCTCTCTCTCCAAACAAATGCTTAGACTAACTATTATGGCCTTGTAATGCAACCGTGGATATATGAGAGTTGAGCACATAAATGTACGAGACACTGACATATAGCTCTACTTTGATGAAAGCTATGTGAGAAGTAAATGAGATAGAAGAAGAACGTAACCCAAATCTCTACATGTACTAATATGGAAACCTTGAGAAATGGAAAATCTTCATATTTTGCTCATCATCTTCCCTTCGTCATGCCTCCTTCACTTGAAGTTTGAAATCAGATAAGGTGAGTGAGTATGTAACTTAATCAAAGGAATGGGGACGCGGTAAGAGGTGCAATGCAATGGTTTTTATATCCCACATAAGGAGTCGATTATTGAAATGCATCTATATGAAGCAGAGATGCAATTCTTTATGCTTCTCCACGTGTGTAGTGGAGAGAGAGTCTCCCAATATCTCTCTCCCTATCTCTAAACCTTAGGTTACATTGTGGGGATAATGTTTAGAATTACATTGTGGGGATAATTTTGAGCTTTTTGAATTACATTGTGGGGATGAATATGTTTAGAATGAATAATATGGTCATTTATGCATGTAGGCAAAACTTAGGGATGACAAGTTTTATATTCTCTCTAAACACTTATCTGCATCATGTTTTTTTGTTGAAAATTGAATGTGAAGATGAAAGAATTAAGAGAAATGTTGTACGAGAGAAAGGAAGAGCATGCATAAGAGAATAAAAGTGTCTCTGTGAATTTTTTGTGAATCATGTTTTAAGTACCTCGTTTAAGGCTCTACATTTAGTTCTTTGTAATAAAATGCCTTGATTATATTCTCTCTTTAGAATTTCTAAACTTGCAAGGCTCAAAAGTGATACTTGAAGGTGGATTTAGAGCTACATACTCTCTAACTGTATTGTGCATATCGAAGAGTCGAACATTTTTCTCACAAGCTTAAAGCTAATTCCTCACTGTTTTTGAGTTACAGGGCTTCAAAAAGTGTCGGTTTTAGGTACTTGAAAAAAAAAGGTGGGCTTCTCTATTTTTATTTGAATCCGTGATTTTGAAGCATACGTGTTGCCATGCACACTTACGGATGCCTTCAGATATGTATCTTTGTTGCTTTTCTTCTATTTTTGGATACGTACCGCTAAAGAAAGCACTAGACTACTATAAATGCATGCTTTTGCAAAAGTTTTACATGCAACATGGGGAGAGCGTAGTTTTTCTATATTAGGTGGTTCACACATTTCCTTGAGGATGATAAAACTCTGTTTTGAAAGAGATATGTGATGTCAACTAGAAAGAGGATGAAAGTCAAAGAATTACTTTGTGATTGAGAGTGAGAGCGAAAGTGTGATTGAGAGTGCAAGTGTGAATGAGATTGTGATAGCTTCGTCCAATTTTCACTCTGCTTTCACGAGAGTCTTCTTAAAGGAAAGGATATGAAGAACCAACACATATACATGACTATGTACTTGTGCATAGGGGCCAATGGGAGTGACCATTAGAGAAACTTTCCCATATGCCTTTCAATGCCATTTTAGGACAAAATGGAACTATGGGGAAGGAAATGCTATAAAATAAGGTATAGGACCTTAGAGGCTAAATGGAAGGCTAAGAATCCTTGGATTGTGGGCCACACTTTACATTGGTTTTCTAGATGGCTACATCTACTTGGTCTCATAGTGGTGCAAAAGGGCCATTCACATATCTATTGTGTGTTTATCTTTGTCATAGATCCTAATTCGTGCAAGCATGTTGTCTCCATCTTTTTCTTCATGTAAATTTATGTGTATATGGGCTACAATAGACACTTTCAAAGATGTTTCCCCAAGTTTAGGACCTTTCCAAGAGGCTTTTTAAGGGGAAATATATGGAGAGATGCCATATAGAGATGACGTATAACCCAAAGTATATGATTAAACTATGATTGTAGTAGATTTGATCTACATCAAAAATCTATCATTTGGATTATGTCAAAAATATCCATTGAAGACTTTCTTTTATTTATGCTCATTTATTGTATTTTTTATAAGGATTTTTAATGGATAATTTACCAATGTAAAAGCCTAGAGACTTACACTTGTAAAAGGATAAAAGGATAGCTCAAATTCCATGACTTTGAGGTGGTTGAGTTTGATAATCAATCAATCACTAAAAACTAGATCAAACTATATCTTCACTTTTCCTAGATTGTAGGAAAGTGAGTTGATTCTCTTCAACAAACTATCCCACCTTGATTGGAATTCGAAATCCACTTGTAGAATTTGTGGAACACTTCAAGAGTGGACTTCAAATCACTTGTACACTGCAATGAAGCAGTATACATACACTTTGAGTCATCATTGTGTTGTTCCTTCATTTCTCTCCACCATCTTCTTCAACAACAATGAACATCCAGAGGTTGTTTCTCTCTTTACAAAGCTCCAAATTGGATGAATCAGTATGCATTGGAAAGGCATGTTTTTAGTTTATTCTTACAAATTTTTAGAGCATTTGGTTTAGTAGATTTTCTCACTTTCCTCTCTCAAGGTCTATTTGTGCATTTACCCTGAAAAATCAGAGGTACCTTTGTTGAGTGTTAAGTTCATTCCAGAAGCATATGTTGCTTATTACTTGTACTCGTGAATTTTAGACACTCAAACCCATGTATAACATTCATCCAAAAGGAAAATTTCCCATTGCAATCATGCTAGCTGGTATGAACATCTGAAGTTGATTATTTCATCCAAAGATAGCAAGTTTTTTGAGGTAGTCAAAGTGCAAACCTATCTATTTTGTATCAACTCTTTCTAATTGATGATCCAAATTAAATAGTGGCTTTTATTGCACTAATCACATGCTATAAGGTCTGTTTGAATCTCCAAAATGTACAAGGCTCGTCTTCTGCTAGTTGGCTTGACCAAACTTCATCACTTGGGAACTCACTTTTCTACCTCCTACAAGCTTCTCCAGGTTCTCTCAGTGGTATCAGAGCTAGATCAAAATGGGTGATGGATTTCCCTCAATGATTGAGAAGGTTGATAGACACAACTATGTTGCTTGGAAAATTAGAATGGAGGCTTATTTGCAAGGTAGAAATCTTTATGGAATTGTATGAGGTGATGAATCTATGCCTACTCCAAGATCCAAAGGAGGACCTACACAAGAGGAAAGAGATAAGCTCACACTTTGGTGTACAAGGGATGCTCAAGTGCCTCTATCTCTAATTTTCTATTACCACATATTAGAGGATGCAAGACATCTCAAGAGACTTGGGATGCCCTAGAGACTTTCTTTTCTACTAGTACCAAAGCAAGAAAGAATCATCTTTGGAATGAGTTCAACCAAATGAAGAAGACACCTAAACAAACCATCACAAATTTTGTTACCAAGGTCAAGGAGGTTGTAGATAAGTTCGCATCCATTGGAGAGATGATTGAAGAAGAGGCCATCATGAGGCATATTCTAAATGGAATTGGAATTTATAAGCAATAGCAATCCTTCACCACAACTTATGATCTCATCGAGGATGTACAAACCCTAGATTTCAACATATTCCTTGGAAAACTTTTCGCCCAAGAGGCCAACAATAATATGAAGGAAGGTAACTCTTATCAAGGTAATACTACAAGTGCTCTTTATGCTGATAAGAGAGATAAGAAGCACAAATGCAAGAAGAAGGAAGATGATGAAGAAGAAACTTCCCAATCCAACTATGCAAGCAAGAAAAAGTGGAAAGGGAAGAACCACATCACTCAAAATTGCTGGTTCAATGAAAGGACTCAGAAAGGAGGTGGAAGAGGTGGATTTGGAAACACTAGAGGTCAGCAACAACAATAGAATTCTCAATAGAACGGACATCAACAATTATTCAAAAGATCAACCACATGAAGACTCATTACTTCTAATAAATCTGAGGCACAAAGAAGGTAAAGAAGATGATTATTTGTTCTACATAGATTTAGGATGTTCAAACCATGTTGTAGGAAACATTGGTTTTCTATCTATCTTGGAAAGTCCAAAGCATAGACATGAACTACAAACATGGTATGACACGAAGCACAATGTGGAGAAGATTGGTAATTTTAAAGTTTCCAATGGCAAGAGAAACATTCTCAGTAAGGTTCTCTTGTACCCACTATCACTAAAAACCTAATAAATATAGGCCAAATAGTTGAAAAAGGATTGCAAGTTAAGTTCACCCAACATGGTGTCAGGGGAGCACTAGATTGTGCTCTCTGACTACACTAGACAAGATTTTGGAAATACACTTCTGATTACAAGAGCGCCCACGTAGGGAAAATGATACAAGAATACATGACTGATACAATACATCCCAAAACCCGGGACCGATAGGTGTGGAAAACTGGATTAGAGATGTTACAGGAGATCCCACAACTCGGGATCGTGAGTATGGAACAAGATATCTCGATTACAAGAACTCACTTCTAGGAGATGAACTAGATACAAGAAAGAACTTGACAAGATCTCGTACTACGAGAGTACAAGAGGACAAGACAGGATGTCCAAGGACTAGACTAGACAAGACTGGAACAAAGAACAAGACAAGAACTGGAACTGGAACTTGGAGAGTACTTACTTGGCGATCACGACTCCTTGAGTTCCCAAGACTGGTATTGGCAAGACTAATTATGAATGTGGCCAAGCCCTCCTTATATAGGTTTTCAAGGGCGGTTCCCAAGGGTAGTTGTGAGTTGATGATGTCATCAATGATGTCAGGAAATCGATCAAGACTTCAGAATGTTAGAATTTAGCAAATAGATAGTCAATTTTGGCACGTTTCGGAAGCAACGGAAGCATTGGTTTCTCCTAATTATGAACCAATCATGAGCTATAGGATTCACATGGAATCTAAGGTTCAGGATGGTTTCCTTTGTCCATGACATCACCTCCCCCTCAAGCGACAAGTTCAATGAGGAGCGGTCATGTTATCTGGTCTTGGCTTCATTGGATTTCTCTTATGGAATTCTCGAACCTTGATTGGTGCTCTCTAAAGGTTTTCTGCAGGTTCCCAAGTACGATCACTGATGTCATACCCTTTCCAATGAATAAGGTATTCCAATCTTCCTTGGGATATTTTGGAATCTAGGACATGCTCGACTTCAAATTCTTCATGATCATCAATCTCGATAGGTGGTCAAGGACTAGGTCTCTCCCCCCTCAATAGTAAAATCTGATATGGTTCCAACATGGATACATGGAAAACTGGATGTATTCTCATGGTGCTTGGTAGCTAGAGCTTGAAGGTGACTGGATTGATCTTGGCCAAGATGGTGAATGGACCAAATCTTTGATGATCTAACTTTGCACAGGGCCTTGAAGTTTGCAAATTGTTTTTGAGTACTTGTACCAATATGAAATTGAAGGAGGGATTGTTGGAGTCAATGCCATATGGTCCAACAATGACTATAGAGTATAGACTTTTCAACCCCTCTCAAAGAAACTCAAGCAAACGTGTTTTGTATATATTCTTATACATGTTGTATAAGAGAAATATGCGGGCATCATGGCTAGAAGGAAGGCGCTTAAACTGCACACCCGGGTTCAAATCTCACGGACGGTAGTGAATGCGAAATTCTTTTTTGAAAAGCTATTCGAATTAAAACGCGTTTCTCTATTCATGAGCGATCGCGTAACGAAGAAGCTTTATGGTTTATCGTAGCTTTATTAGTGCTTTTCATTATGCTTTTTGGATAGGCATACAAAACTATATAATGAGAGCCAAGCTCATTGTTTATCACTCACTGAAGCTCTCACGGAGGTCAAGGAGGAAGAGTCTCACGCTCTTGAGGAGGTGGAGATTTGGTGAAGGAGAGGCTACTCTCTTGGACCCAGAAGTCTTCTACAAGGTGATGGTAACTATCTTTTGTGAGTTAACCTTGTGGTTGATTTACAATTTTGTTACACTATTTTGTGAGAATAAGGTTAGCTTTGTTGCTTCATTCACTTCACACACTTAGATTATTTCGACATAATCTAAATTTTGTATCATCATCTTCTTGGATATTCTTCCATTAGTGAGTGCACCACTTTATATGGTTGAGTAGTACTCCCATGTTGTAATTTGGACATCTTTTTTTTAGTGATTAAGCATCCTGGTTACGTTCCCTATCCTTGTCTCAAGATCTCTTTATTTCTATCTCTCACTTATCATCTTGTCAATTAAGTTGTGTATGCTCAAAAGGTTTTAGTTTGGAACGATCCTAGGGCCCCAAATTCCAACACTATTCACTCCAAAATGTCTTGCTGCAAGGTTGTCATGATGTTGCTAAAGTACTTGGATCCTCGGAGTTCCTGGAGGGACATACAATAGGTTCTTATAGAATAGTAACCCATCCTTTTCTTGGAATTCATTTACTTCTTGAATTATTCCTTCTTGAGTTTTTTGCTTAACGTTACAAAACAATTCATCTCGTAGTAGAGTCTCACGGATCAAATGATTCAAGGCTAAATCTTCATGATGGCTTGAAGTGATAGCTGCTAACTGGAGATGCTCAGGCTTGAGTAATACGCTCTCTTGTTGATCAAAGGCCTCTTCACCCTTCTTTGGTGCAAGGTAAGATCTTCTTGACAAGGCATCTGACTGACATTGTTGCCGTCCTAGACGATATGTGATGACAAAGTCGAACCTGGATAAAAAATTTCTCCATCGAGATTGCCTTCTGTTGAGGATGCGGGTGGTCATAAAATACTCTAGGTTCTTGTGATTTGTATACATGATAACTTTATGAGCTGCTCCTTCTATATGGTGATGCCAAGTATCAAATGCGTCCACTATGGCAAGACATTCTTTATCATGAATTTCATAATTAATTTTCGGAGGAGAAAATTTCCTTGAATGATATGCAACTGGATGTAGGTGTTCATCATCTCCATATTGGGAAAGAATGGCCCCTAGGGCAAAGTCGGATGCATCTGTCTCTAGGAAGAAGGGCTTACTAGAATCAGGATGAACTAGAATTGGAGTAGTAGTGAATGCTGATTTCAAGGTTTGAAATGCTTTTTTTGCTTCTTCGGCCCATGAGAATTCGGAGTTCCCTATAAGCTTGGTAAGAGGTGTCACTATCTTGGAGTAATCTTTGATGAATATCCTATAGAAGTTGGCAAACCCCAGAAAACATTGTACATATCGAACACATGAAGGTGGTTGCCAATCAAGGATTGTCTGAATCTTCTTAGGGTCCATAAAAATTCCTTTATCTGATACAATGTACCTTAAAAAATCCACTTCTGTCTTATGGAAAGAGCACTTCTCCAATTTCGCATATAATCCTTTTTCTCTTAGTTTCTTTCTCTAGGACTATCTTTACATGACATTCATGATCCTATAGATTTTTGGAGAATATCAAGATATCATCAAGGTATATTACAACAGAATCATCTAAATATTCTCGAAAGATATCATTCATCATATCTTGGAAGACATCTGGAGCATTTGTAAGACCGAATGGCATAACTACATATTCAAAATACCCATACCTTGTTCCAAATCTGTCTTCCATTCGTCTCCTTCTTTGATCCTGACAAGGTTGTAAGCTCCTCGAACATCAATCTTTGTGAAGAATTTTGCTTTTCCAAGGCGTTCCAAGAGCTCTAATATAAGTGGTAGCGGGTATCTATTCTTTATAGTGACTTTATTCAATCCACGATAGTCTACACACATCCGAAGAGTCCCATCCTTCTTCTTTACAAATAAAATAGGAGCTCCTGTTGGAGACTTCGAGTGTTTGATAAACCCCTTTGCTAGATTCTCATCAATGTTCTTGCATAGTTCTATAAGTTCCTCTGGGGATAGTCTATACATTGGTCCAAAGGGTGTTTGTGCTCCCTCTTGAAGATCTATGGGGCAATTGTAAGGTCTATGCTCTGGGAGGATATCTGCATTCTTCTTTTCAAAAACATCTTCAAAGCCTTTGTACTGATTGGGTAGTTGTACTGGATCATCTTTCTTGGATTCTTGAGCTGGCATGGCATAGATCATATATGTAGATTCCTTCCTTACTGCATGTATGAAGGCTGACATATGTTGGGTTCTTCTGGAAATCTCGACTTTATTATTTTCCCAATTAATGTCTGGATTATGCTTCTTTAACCAGGGCATTCCAATGATAACTAGATGTACTGGGCTCGATATTACATTGAAACATATGTGGGATTCATGGTCACCAAGGTGTACTCTCAATGGTGTGGTTTCCATGGTTATACTCCCAGATACTAAAGGTCGTCCATCTACTACTTTAGCTACTACTGGTTTGTTCTTTCGAAGTATAGGAATTCCATGTTTCTTAACCAATCCTTCATCGATGAAACATGAGGAGGCTCCTGAATCTACTAGGGTTGTAAGGGAAAGGGTCTTCTTGGGCATGATTAACTTGACAGGTGCAAGACATGTTTTTATGGGTGAAGCTGGAATTATGAGACCCTTTCTTATATCATGGTCCGGCTGCACGGTCTCTTTTACAACTGGACTTCCTCGTTTCCTTGCTTTACAAGAGTGGCTGCGACTCTCGAGTTTGTTCTCTTGTCAGACAATTAACTGCGATATGTCCAGGGTTTCCACAATAGAGACATAACTTG
>CM035409.1:121783398-121850898 GCA_020310875.1 Ceratopteris richardii
ATATTGGACAATCAAGAGGTGATAATGAGAGTATGTTATGGTATAAAGAAAGGATGGTGACTCCCCTAACACCTAACATCTACTAGGATAGAATATTTGAAGGCCTAACATCTACTAACATCTACTAGGATAGAATGTTTGAAGGCCCACTAAGATAAAAACTAGGAAAGGATGGCCCTAAGGCCACACAAGAGAGATGGTTTGAAATGGTTGCTTGAAGGCCCGCTAAAATAAAAACTAGGAAAGGATGGCCGTAAGGTCAAACAAGAGAGCTGGTTTTAATTGATTGCCCAAGGTCCATTTGAACTCAGATGCTTGAAGGGCCAACAATTGAAGGGCCAACAATTCCAGAAGGGGTTGGATTAAACTTCTCACCATAAAACCAAGGTGAGGATGTTTAGATGCGGCTCACATAGGTTGAAACCTCACCCTAACATAGAGAGGCAAGGACCCCAACTAGACTACCTAGTCCTCGTGCACATGAGAGAAATGCTTGGTGCTTTCGTTGAGATGTGTGTAAATGACTTCTTGGTTGAGGCCTTTGTGTCAACTCACATGGAGAGAGAGAGAGACGGAGAGAGAGAGATCATCATAATCATTGCATAGAGCAATTCGTGTAGAGTGGCTTACACATCTTTAAAGGACTATGTCTTGAAAATCGGATAATCAATGATTCTTTTGGAGGAGAAACTTTTTGGGATGGACGGACCACATTTTATGGAAAAATATTTTCACATATAAGGAGATAAACCCATGGAGGTATAAGGTATACATTTGAGAATGTTCCCCCACGAGAAGAGAAGAGAGGTAGGCCGAGCGAACTCATCACATGCAATCATAGCATGTTCCTTTTTGAGCACTTGGGGTCCGGCTCTTTGAGAGATGGCCCAAGATCAACGGTTCATGCGACACACGAGTGTATCTATGGTAGTAAATCCATTCTAGATTTTGCACAATAAAAAAAATGATGACAATGAATAATCCATTGTGGATTTTCCATAAGAAAAGAAGATCGTCCTGATTCCCAGGCCGCTATTCGGGTGGTTGGGTCGCTCGTCTCTTGAAGCAAGGGCGAGGGTTCAATCTTCGCCAGTAGTATGTGAGGAACATGTATGACATTGGAATGATTTATCATGTGGCTGACGTGCCACCGCTTGTGTTGCCTCGCGATAGTTGTGACTGCACTTTAACCCAGCTATGTAAACTTCTATTCCTGTGGGATAAGGAGGATCCCATGGGTACTATGCCCTTGCTTGTACAATTGCAATTTCAAAGTTAAAGCCTGAGGGAGTAGGCCTTGGCCGAACCTCCATTAAAAAAAAAAAAAAGGATCAAAGTGATTTTTTTGATGATAGACTTTCATAAACCCAAACATGTAGGAGGTTGAGATGGCATGTCCATGCAAGACACGTGGTAATGATACCCAAACCAATCAAAATACATGCACATACATGCGAATAACCTAGCTATCCAATGTTAGAGCAGCTCTATAATCTACTTAAGTAGTTGAATCATGGATTCCATAACAAAGATTGATGCCAACTCTTATGGATGATGAGGCTCTCTATGGATCAAATATGACCTCCTCGCAATAAGAGAGGAGAGGAAAGCCATGGCACCCTTCACGGAAAAAACATATTATAGAGTGATAATGTTCATTCTTGATGTTAGGGCCCAAGATAAAGTGATGGTTTTTAGGAGAACCTTAAAAATATCCTTACGACTCTCCAAAGTTTGAAACTTATTAGGGCATGGATAGACGATATAAGACTCAAAAGCTTTTGTATATAACACAATATTAAAAAAACTTGTGCATATAAAACAAAAAAATCTTGTGCATACAACATAATATTAAAAAAGAGTATGCATAGAGAAAGAAAAGGTTCACACACACCCAATAGAAAAAGAAACTTTAGGAAGCATATAGATAGGATGATGGTAGTAGCTTTTGCCAAAAATTGGTCTTGTCTTAAAGTGTTTTCTCTTCCTCTCATTTTCTAACCAAAATGTAAGAAAGAAAGGCGATAACAACAAGGTTTAATGTGTTTTTACGTTGAGGCACTCTGCATCGGATCAGGCACTCGAGAAAATTTCTTGAGTTTTTTGGATACCCTCTTGTGGTGTAAATGTTCGACCCTCCACATCAACAAGTCTAGGCATGGTATGCCATTTCACTTGTACAATTCTCATTTCCATTAATTCAAGAAAACTCTTAAAAAAAAAGAAGTCCATTAATTCAAGCAAACTCTTAAAAAAAAGAAGTCTAGACGTATTATCGGTGCGCATTTGGCTGTTTGGTTGGGCTTTTTGCTTTTGGACGGTGGAGGCAAAGGTTCAATCCCTTGCAATAGTAGGATAGAACAAGAGCCATAGGCCAAATGAAACTCGTTTACACTCCACTTTCATTCAAGTTGAAATTTTGCAAATTTTTAAGCCAATCGAATCGTCTAACCCTTGCTTTGTGGGATACAAAAGATCCATGGGTCCATGGGATATAGAAGGTCCCATGCTTTGTGGGATACAAAAGGTCCATGGCTACTATGCTTAGCTTCACTTATAATTTCAATTCATCCAAGTTAATATGAAGAAATTATGCTTCTCTTAAACCCTAGGTCTAATAATAGAGATTTGATTTGTGGATACCATAGTCGGCTCTCTAACATGGGAAAGCGTTCGATTCTTGCTACCGAGAAGGTCCGAATCTCAATATTCAGCTCTTGCCAATTGGATCGTATGTGAACTCTTGATGTGTGGGCTAAAGAGGATCCCCTCGGTGCAAGCGTTCAAGTTTTCAAGCTATAAAAAGAGGTTCTGATTCCTTCAAAATCGTTATTCATTTTGATGAATAAAAAAATATTTTTTAACTATCTAATATCTCATACTGAAAGAAATTTGGCAAATTGGGCTTTTTTTGCTTTTTTTTTTTCACATGAAACAGTAAAATAGCGATGTAGCTTCTGAGTCCGCATAACCTAGTGACTCACGCCTTAAAGTTGTAGGAGAAAGTCTTGAGTTCAAGTCTTGGTTGGACATGTCCATGAGTCTCTCAGTATGAGTACTTCTATCTTACTACGTTGAATGTGTATTTCCAATTCTGTACTAAAAAAAAGAAAAAGAAAAAACGATGTAGCTCTGTATTCCATGCTCCCATGTGACAATGAGAAAGCGATTTCTCGCTCTGTCGCCTGGAAAATTGGAAGTGTGAACTCTTAGCCTCAGAGAAGGAACAGGGGTTCGAGGTTTTGCGAAACTAGTCAGCAGAAAGCATGAGACACGTATGCAAAGAGACGAGAGAGAAGCTCCGCGCATGGCTTTTAGAGAGATGATGGAGCGAACATGCATGGTCCAAAAAGCGGGCAGATATTTGCTAAAGAACTGAATTTCCCTGCCTCCCATATTTAGTGGCTCGTTCTTACTTGCATTGGTTTGCTCACCACCACCCTCTCTTCTGATTTCCGCACCGCGGTTCTGAGCTGCTTTGGCCGAGGAGGAAGAAGATACTCCCCACGGATCGGAAAGAGAAGAGGCCCTTTCCTCTCCTCTTTCCCAAAGCCATTCTTTTCCAGCTTATACTGCTGTAGAAGGTATTTCGTCGTCCTCTTTCTTATTTCGCCTGATGTTTTTCGTTTCAATCAGGTTCGTCTACCCTGTTCGTGTATCGGCATAGATTCGCTAGTTTTTTGATCTGTCTGTTGCATTGTGTGCATAGAATTCTCCTCCTGATGCAGAGTGTCCTTGGAGTAGCAGATCTCCTTTTTTCGTCAAAATTTACAGCAATTCTCTTTACTCTGTACCTTCTTCGTGCTCTCTTAGGTACGCTTGTCGAGGGAAAAGGGACCCTCCATGGCCTGGATCATGGTTCTTGTCATGCTTGTAGCACATGAAGTTTCTTATTTTCTGGACAAGTACACACAATCTTTTTTCACATGAAGTCTTTTCTAAGCCGTTCTGTATCTTTGTAAATTTCGCATTAACGAAGAGGCCTTGATTTTAGCTTACAGTTCGATGATATTTCGTTGAGGATCTTTTTCGAGCTGAATGCATGTTGCCTCGTAAACGTATTAACAGACATGCTGTCTTACTCCAAAGTCTGATTAGGTACTTCTACCTCAGGTCGCCAATATAGATCTTTGCGTTCCGAACCTTTTGTCGCTGTTTGCGCTGTGGGTGTTATCTTGTGATTTGATGAATTACGACACACCCGTCGCTTGTTGGATTCCCCCGTGTGTGTGTTTCTTTTTCGGTTCGCCACTATGTCGGGAAAGTAACACCCCCATTACACCGATTTAATATCTTTCTGCTTGCGTGTTTGTTGTTGGCATCCGTGTTGAATTTATGCCTTGATAAATTCTACGCAAAAATTCCTCACGAAACGACCTGATCCAACAGGTCACTAACATGGCAAGTAGCAGCATAATGTTTGGGGAGTCTCTTGTTTCAAGTGGATCCTGTACAGCATCATGGAAGACTCCTGTGCAGGTTGTGCCTCAGTCAAGTTTGCTCTTCAAGCCTCTCATGAAATGCAAGCCACTTGCTGTATCTGCCCATGACAGAATCTTGGTGAACTTTTCTCGGAAGTCTTTTCTACTGGGAGGTCTGTTGCCATTGAATGGCCTCGCTTGTAACGAGAACAAACTGGGTCCAGTGCGGAGACGTCAGCTCAGAGTATCTGCAAATGCATACGAGGCAGGTAAAGCTGATGCATTTTCTGAGGAACCACAGGATCCTGTGGTTGATTCACCGACCGAAACAAAGAATGATGGGTCACGGAGGGTAAAGATTGGCATCTACTTTGCAACATGGTGGGCATTGAATGTTGTTTTTAATATCTATAACAAGAAGGTGTTAAACGTATTTCCCTATCCGTGGCTTACCTCGACCCTTTCACTTGCTGCTGGATCTGCAATAATGTTTGCCTCTTGGGCAACCCGGCTTGTTGAAGCTCCTGATGTCGACCTTGACTTTTGGAAAAGACTTGCACCAGTAAGTAAATGAAGCCTTAGCTTCTATCTGTAGAGGTTCATTTCAGCTACTATTTTCTGTTGACATGTTTCAATTTGTTGTTCAGTGGTGCTAAATGTATGTACTTATATGGTTAGGTACTGGCAATTGTGTATCTTTGTATTAGAAACTTGTCTTACACCGTTTGAGGGTGCAATAAAAGGAGAGTAATGTTTGCCTAACTATGGGTCGCTGAGAGCACACATATAGGAGGCCTCCAAAAATTATTAATGCTTACGTAGATATTTAGATGTGATGTGGTTCCGTGTGAGAAACTGCAAAAACATAAAATGGCGCTCTAAAAGCTATTTTTTGGTTGGTTTACGGAACCCCTAGGTTGATTTTTTGAGTAGAATTTACAAGGATAACTAAAATATGAAAGGATTTCGAGGTGGAAGTTTGTTTTAGCACGGGAGGTGAGTATAGAGAAAGCCCCTTTGGTATTTTTAGCCTGCTACGTTTTGAGCCCTGCATTATAAACTTGTTCATATCAAACTTGATCTCCTGTTTAAAGTTACATCTGTTGAATCCTGCCTTTTAGTCAGATTAGACTTCAGGTGATGTAGGAATGGGCATGCATCTGATTAGTGAAGATGCAAGCAAGGTCTTCCAGGATGGAAGATTGGGTAAATTGCCAGTATGGGAGGTGAATGTTGAGAAAGCACCCCTAATTGTATAGCCTACTTCACTCTGATCCCTGCCTTGCAAGTTTTTCGGTATGGAGCTCCAATTTCTTGCAATGGTACAGTATTTTACCCTTCCTTACAATCGGATCAAACTTCAGGATATGGTGCAAATGGGCATGTGCCTGTGTGGTGGCATTGTGCTTTCTGAAGATGAAGGCTGATATCAGAATTGTTTGTGGCAATAGCTTCATAAGGGGTGTTTTTAAAGGTCTAATTTGAAATGTATATTCATGCAGGTTGCACTGGCACATACCATTGGCCATGTTGCTGCTACTGTGAGCATGTCAAAAGTAGCTGTATCATTCACACATATTATCAAGAGTGCAGAACCCGCATTTAGTGTGGCGGTCTCTCGTCTTTTGCTGGGTGAACAGTTTCCACTATCAGTCTATCTTTCTTTGATTCCCATTATTGGAGGCTGTGGACTTGCTGCTTTGACAGAGCTCAATTTTAATATGACTGGTAAGCAGTCAATTGTACTCGTGTGATTCTTCTGGTTTTTCTCGTACATCATGTCTTCTTGGTCCCTTTTCTCAGGTTTCATGGGTGCTATGATTTCAAACTTGGCATTTGTGTTCCGCAACATATTCTCCAAGAGGGGTATGAAATCAGGAAAGTCAGTAGGAGGCATGAATTACTATGCATGCCTCTCAATTATGTCCCTGGTATTCTTGACTCCATTTGCATTTGCTGTGGAGGGCCCTAAGATGTGGGCAGCAGGTTGGCAGACAGCTGTGCAAACTATTGGACCCCATGTTTTCTGGTAAGTTTTGCCATTTATGCAGTTTGACGTCATGGTTGATGGTAGCTATGTTCAAGCAAGCACGCAGATTTTGCACCTTTCATGAGACATAAATTCTTCTTCAGGCTCTTAGGTAGTGCATATCCATTGCATTATCCATTCGGGTACGTGTGTTTACTTTGTGCATTGTGATCATTAAGTTAACCCATTGGACCCTATGTTCTTTGGCAAGTTTTGCGAATCAGGAAGTTGTTTACTTCTATGGTTGATGGTAGCTGTAGTCAAGCTGTCACGCTTTGATTTATCACCTTCCGTGAGACACAAAATTTTCAGCAGTGTCTCAGGCAGTGAATATTCATTGCATGATGCAGGTAGGTACTTGTATTTACTCTGTCCATTGTGCTTATTAAGTCGATCCACCATTAAGGAGACCTGAAATGCCTGAACAGGGGACATTGGTCCTCTGAAGATTAATTTGATGGTCATCTCCACCATGAAACAAATCCATACATGCCAATGGTAATTAAATGGAGGTTCTTTGGTTTTTGGTAGTGTGAGATCATATGACTTTGTGCTGCATGATCACTTTTGTGATGCTTATGTTTTAAGAATGGAAAGGCAGGTGCGTTTGTTTTTTTCAGAGTAAAACATTGCAAGTCAGATATATGAAAGGGGTTTTTTCGGAATGTTATTAGCTGAAATACATCTTTATTCGAATTCTCTTGTTTTTGCAGGTGGGTAGTGGCACAGAGTGTGTTCTATCATCTTTACAATCAAGTATCATATATGTCTTTAGATGAGATATCTCCTTTAACGTTTAGCATTGGTAACACCATGAAGAGGGTCTCTGTAATTGTGTCATCTATTATCATCTTCCACACTCCAATCCAACCTGTTAATGCTATTGGTGCAGCAGTTGCCATCTTAGGAACCTTCCTATATTCGCAGGTGAGTGCGTTGGGCTCTACTATCAGTTATGATTAGGTATACATGTATGTACATAGATCACTACATTCATACATAGATACATACATGATACAGGATTATATAAGTTTAACATGGTGTAGGCTCTACATGATAAATACATAGATACATTTGTATACATGCATGCAAACATGTGTGCTGTGTATGTAAACATGGCATGCAAGCATCCATGACATAGTGTGATGTATGCTGTATTTTTGTGCTCCTTTTTTTTATTCTGTGTTCAACGGGTGGCCATTTTCATGGTGTTATGTTGTTTCTAATTTGCTCTTTGGCCAATGAAAATTTCATTCTCTGTTCTCGTAGAGCATTCATATGTTGCACATTTAGCTGCCATAAATTTTACTCTTTCGTATGCTGTATTTGCAAGGGATGATAGGATATTCACAAACTTGTAATATGATCTTTAGTAGGATGCATGCACTTGATTTTGGACATGAATGCATATATATTGGAATTGACACCATTTTCATGGATTCAGGCAAAACAATGAAGTTGAAGGAATGCAGTGGACTTGGATTGTTCATTATTTCCTGCCATATTGTTTTTTGGCATCAATAGCTGATATACTTTTGTGCTCCAAAGCGGGATAGTGTCCTAAAACTGCATCACATTGTAGCATTTGGATGCAAGAGTCTTTGACATTTGATTTAACCAGAGCAAGGTCTATAAATCTTGCAAGGTATCCTTGCCATAGGATTTGTTGTCTCTTGAACCTTTCTTGGCCTTGGCATTTTAATAATCATGAGTCTACATTTCTTTTTGTAATGCTAGTTCAGAGCTGATTTGTAGATCGACTGGTGATTCATTAGATATTCAAATGTGTCTGGAAGATCTGAGATTCATTTTCTATAGAAAGTACTTTTTAAGCTGCACTTGTGGAAGGAAAAGAGGTTCAAATGTGTGACAGGTCCGGAAGATGTGAGAGTCAGTTTCTATAGAAAAATATTCTTTAAGCTGTTGTGGAAGGAATGTGTATATTGACTCTGAAAATTGGAACTGTTCATCGATGGGAGACATGTACTAGTGGTCGTTGATCTAAGACATGTACCAGTGGTCATTTGATCGAAGAAATCAGTGCTATTTATTTGATGATGCACCAGTGTCTATTTTTTTAAGCATTCTGTGAAGTTGTAGGAATGTCCTAATCTCTACTTTGTTGCCTTAATTTTCTGTATTAGATTATTTTCCAAATGACTTTGCATGATGACTAACTTTATCATGTAACTAGTGACAAACCAGCATAGGTGGATTTTTAAAGTAGGCAGTGCATGCGCTCTTAGAGGCACCTTTGTGCTGTTTGATCTCCACTCTTATACTTCACGAATATAGATCTAAGAATACGTAATGACCAGATTACATGTTGATGCATAGTGCAGCAAAGCAACTGAGGGCTTTTGCAGAACTTCCGGCACAATACTTTTCAAGGTTCCAACATTTTCATGACAGTGGCAAGCAGAAAAACATCAACATTGGTATTAAAGTCTGCAATGTGAACGCTCACAAATTATGATTACGAAATTCTGGTTTACGTTCTTTGAACTGAAACTGGACGTGGTATCTATAATGTATGTACAAGTGAATATTTCAACTAACTTAAGAAGAACATGCTATCAGTCGATTATGAAACATGCTATCAGTCGATTTCCATTTCATTATGTGATTGAAGCTGGTTACTCTATCGCGGTTCACAGATCTATTAATGAATTTGCTCATGTGGCATGGTTCAAATACGTACAACTTTGTTATTTAATGGTGTCATCATACGAATTGCACTCACTGTATACGACGGTCGATTGTGACAACCTGTATAGTGTCAGCCTTTCAAATGTCTCACAGCATGAGACGATCGATTGTGTTGTAATGTATCGTTCAGTATTTGAAATATCTCCACTATGCGCAATACATTGTCTAAAACTTTAGGTCAATCACGTTTATAAAGTATGTCAATGCCATAAAAAACCAAATGGATTGCTTCTCCGAAGTAAGTGGATTTTTTATAGAACATACGGGATTTCTTGAATAACGAAGTTGCATTCCAGAACAATCAAGAAATGCAAATGGAAAGTGGTAGACTTGTTGATCAATGTATTTTACTGTAGTAAGAGCCTGCGTAGCTTAGTGGCTGACGCCTTGAAGCTGTTGGAGGAAGACTTGAGTTCAAGTCTTGGTTGGACATGTCCATGAGATTCTCATGATGGGTGTCTGTACCTTACGAGGTTGGGTGTGTGTGTATTTTCAATTCATTATACTCTCAATATATATATATATATATATATATATATATATATATATATATATATATATATATATATATATATATATATATATTTTGCTGTAATATGAATGTAATTGCATTGCAAACAATTTGAGGGCATCAAATATTACTTGTTAGATAAAGAACGGAGTTTGCGAAAATTAATCTCGACTTAAATAATCATTATTTCAGAAAGTAAGATATATCTTTCTTAATCTTATTTTGGAAATGGTTTGATTCTAATCATTATGCTGAACAGGAAGTTTTGCACGTACTGGTTTTGCTGAATTTACGTACATATATTGTACAATCTGAATATGCGAATATTTGACATAAATGACAATTATAATACTCGTGTAGTGACATCTGAATTAACTTTACATTATAGAAACCACTCTTATTAGAGATTTTTAGCAAATGGACTTTCTTGAATGCCGGAGCGTCTAGAAACCTTTTGCAAACAGAGCGTGCTTTTTTTACATACGTCAACAGGACTGTATAATTAGGGAAAATGATTAATAATTCAATGGATCGATGTTACCTTCTGCCAGGAGTTGATCCTTTTCATATGTTTCTGGAGTGCATATAAAGAGCAAACCATGTTTTCTACATTTATAGACTTCACCTATTTCCACTCTATCAATGCATGTAGGGGGAAACATAATACGTAAAGAAAAATAATCAAAATAACTTATTGGAAATAAGGTTATTCTTTGCTAAAAGTTGATCTTTTTCATATATTACTAGAACATGCAGTGCTATTATGCTCTCTGTTTGCTCATATCCTCTAGGAGATACCATTTCTTGGTTTGACACACTATTATGCTCTCTGTTTGCTCATATCCTCTAGGAGATACCATTTCTTGGTTTGACACACTGTGACCCTCTATTTAAGGATCTTTAAGAATTTTGCACACTTGTAACATAGTCTCTATGAAGATATATACAAATTAATCTTCAACATCAACGTGTATTTTGAAAGTGGCACAATTTTCATAACTTCAAGCCAGTTAATGCATTTTGTGGTTGGTGATGTGGAATCATATTAGTTGGGAATCTATGAAAATCATTAAAATTTTGATGGTCGGTGTCGTTAATCTTTGCATTTTACCAAAATGTAAGGGTGTTTGCAAGGGTATGGTGTCTTTGTTTCCTAATGAGTGGTGGTTTGTCTAATTCTATTCCCAAGCCTTTGAGCTTCATTGGAAAAGCTACCAATATGGTGATCTCAGAGGTTCATTTCCTTAATCTCTTAGCTTACCTTAGCACATATATATGTTTTCTTTAGAATTTAGGTTGGTTATGTAGACTTGGGAGGTTTTTTTACACTTCTTGACTATAATCAACTCTTGGTCTAGTGTTCTCGTGGTTGTCTCTTGAGCCTTCATCATTGCAATGTCTACTTGGACTACAAGTTCTTTGTTGTGTGATGGGTCTAATCTCCTCTTGGTTCTTCTCTCTCTCTGTATGGTACTTTTACGTGTTTCACTTGGAGTGGTAGAATGTGAGCCTCTTATTCTTATGGTTACCCTCGATTCCATGATATCCCTAGGAGTTATGGTTTTGACCTTAGGGGTCATTGTTCTTGGTTTTTCGATGAAATCCTAGACTTTTGCAATCTTAATGGGTGGGATGAAGGTTGCATCTATGTTTAATACCCTATAAATAATGTGTGTCAAGAGCTTGAGTCCAATGGAAGACAAGGTGCTTGCTCTAACTTTCTCGTGTTGAGGAGGATATCAAATGGTCAAGTATCCACTCACTCATGTCTACAACTTGCTTGTTCTCCAGGCTATAATGCATGTAATGAAAGACCATCTATTGTAATGCATGCAATGAAAGACCATCTTTTGTGGATGGTGTGCTTGTGGGCTTTGGGGAAATCAAAGTGTTGATGTCAAAGTGCTATATCCACCATAAGCTCGTGGTCAATCCTAAAGTCTTTTTCTAAGTCTTGCTGGATAGTGACACTTTTTCTTCCTTTCTTTCAAGGTAAGATGACTTGTTCCATATCTTGTCCTCCCCAATTGAAACTACAAGCTTATTTAATGGTCTTATTGGTGGTCTTAATATCAATAAGGACTTCTTCCACGTTTTGAATATTGACATAAATTTTCAAAGAGTTCATAAACTATGCGTTATGGGGTGGAAGTCAATCACGGTGGCGGAATGAGCAATCAAGGTTGGATCAGGCCCGATTGGTATCACGTCGCTCTTGTCCCGCGGACAGATTTCGTATGCTAGGCACCTTATTTTGAAGAATAGTATGCGGTGCACTCTTCGGGAGGGGGCAAAAAAAAATTTTGGTGTGTAGATCGTGGAGTGGGTTATCATGGAAGAAGCACGTGAACATGAAATTAAAATAGAGTAACGTGATGTAAAACATTGTTCTCGTCAATACCCAAGAACTAGATCAAATGTATACAATCAATGGGGTGATCGATTAATAGACTAATATGTTAAAACTAATTAAGATCGATCTGAAAACCTAAATACAAAAGTGAATCACTATCCGAGTGATCATGGATGATACAATGCTAACAATTAAATACACCACTATAGTGCAGTTGGAAAGCATCATGTTGGATTGGTCTTCTTAACTAGAGTGTGGAAAAAAGACCACCTCTTTACATCACTTCAAAATATTCACTTCAATCTTCAAAAATAATCTAGGGCTTCTCATAGGGTTTGAAGTCGAAACTTTTAGGGTTTTTAGATTTCTAAAGGTGAATCTTCACATAGTTTTTCAAGAGTTTTTAGTGTACAAGGGTTTCTGGTTTTCTTTTGATCAAACGCATGGGGTTTTTAATGGTTTTTGGTAAAAATACAATTAAGGTTTGGGATTTTAAGAGATTAATGAACTTTTTACATGTAAGTATACAAGTCTAATGTTCAAATGAGATATTGTCTTGAACAATCAATCAAATCAATCAAAATACTTCAACAATTTATAAATCTTTTCATCTTTGGCAATCAAAACATCAGTTCTCGGTGAGAAAAGCAAAGAAATAATTTTGAAAAACTTTCTTAGCACACAATCTCTGAGGGATTTCATATCGATATCCATCCCGACTAAACCTGCACATCGTCCTGATGGGCCAATCTACAAAGTCCAACAGAAGTGTATCAAGATTACTTTGAAACTCTTTTTAGTTTTTATCTTCTTCTTTTCAAATATTGAAACATGATCTTTTTATGTATATATAAGTTCCAAGCAAAATAAAGAGGATTTCAAAGTACATAAGTCATGATCGAAAAACCTGTTCGATCAGCATGCTACCTTAGAAAATAAGTCAAACTGCACCTATAGAAATTACTTGACTTTCTAGTAACAATCTTTCCTATCAACTCGTTTATATGTCAGTCATCCTTTTATATAAATGTTCTCATGTTTGGTTCCTATACACCTATCAAGAAATATAACTAGCTCCACTATTGCATAGCTCCCCCTCTTATAGCCCGCATATAAATCTCAGAAGTGGTTTCGAGACCACATCGAAGTCATTGAAACTATTTTTATCATTTTCTTTTACTTTTTATTTTTCTCTTTGCAGCAACCATTAATGTACTGCCTTTTTATTTATTTCATTTTTCTTTGTAACTTTTTTGTTAAAGAGGAAAGACCTAACCCCTAATCACAGTTGAGAATCTAGAGACATACACTACAAGGAGTCAAGATTTCACTTCCTAAGTGTTTTCAGAACTTCACACAGCTTACTAATACAAAATAAGTCAATCTTTCTACGAAGAGCTTTAAGTAAGAGTGTTGTCCTATTTAGGTCCTCATAATGACTATAGGGTATCTGATCCTACTCTCTCAAGAGCATACATCCCTACTTATGTTTTTAATCGCTTTTATCGCAACTTAGAACATTCTTCTATTTGCCCAAAACATCATGAAATATATCATGATATGCATAAAAATCAATATACAAAATAAACTGAGAATAGACAAATCGAATAAAGTACACTCACTTGATCTAACTTCCTTCATCAACATCAACATCATCAATTCCAATAGTTCTTGATTAATCTCATAGTCTTCATCATTTCTCTTCTTGAATAATTTTATTCTCTTCCCTCCAATCAAAGATCTTAAAGGATTACCCTCAAACTCGCGAAGATCATATGTTCCATTATTAAACACATAAATCACTACATACGGCTCAAACCATCTCTTTGTTAGTTTTTTTCTAGCATCATACTAAGTATCGAACATACTGTCGTCCACCAATACCCAGTCATCTATCTCAATCTTACATGATCTAAGTCCATGAGTTTTGTCAGCATCATACTAAGTATTGAACGTACTATCGTACACCAATACCCAGTCATCTATCTCAATCTTATATGATCTAGGTCAATGAGTTTTGTCAAAGTAAATTTTATTTTTCAACCTTGATTCCTTTATCTTTTTAATTGCTTCTTTTAATTTCTCATTTCCTTTCTCTAATTGTTTAATCCTCAATAGTACATCAGTTCAGTAGGCATAAAACCTGTGGACCAAGTGTATGTCATCCTATCTATCCATAATGCAAATGAAAGATATCTAGGTCATTGATTTATGTCACCATTACAGGCCTTAGAGATTGCCTTTACGATAGAAGGGTGACCTCTCTCAATCTTTCCATTTAACCTCAGGGTTATAGGTAGAAGTGAGAGACAATTGAATCCCATGATGATCAAAGAACTCTTTTGCCTCTTTCGCATCTAACTCTCCCCTATCCGAGATCACTTTCTCTACATATCCAAATCTTGAGATCAGTTCTTCCAAAAGGAATATGCATACATTATAAGTAGTCTTTGCATGAAGACCTCGACCTTCCACATGGCTGATCAAGTCCTCTCTAGAAAATACAATATATCTCATTTTATCGATTCCCTTGGGCATGGTTACAAGGTGGATCACCCACTTGTAATGAATACAAGGAGAATAAGTCAGAAGAATACACTTAACATGTAGCACAAGTGCTCACAAAGTCTCATACACTCACGTATATTTTTGGCCACCAATAGCCTTCCCTAATCTTTTCATACATTGCATAAAATCCTTTGTGACCTGCACATAAGGTCTCATGCATCTCTCTCATGATCTTGCTTTGAACACTCCTACTACTCAGTACTCGTAGTGGGTAGTTTACCTTGCCTTTTGCGTGTCACTAAATAAGTCCATCCTTCAAGAAGAAGTTGTAAGACGTTTTCATGATGGATCTATACTTATTTGTGGACCAATCTAAAGAAGGTTTCAGTGGAATCATATAATTCCCTATGTCTTTCCATTCTCCATCATACTCATTCTCATGGAATTTCTTGTAAACAAACACTAGTGGATCATATCTCATCATGTCTATTTCTCTTTCTACCTCGTCATCATCACCAAATTTTGCTCTTGAAATCATATCAACAACTGTGTTTAGATTTCTAGCTATGTAAACAAAAGCTAGATTAATAAACTTCACATATAAGATCCACCTAAGCATCACAATATCCGGAGAAGAACATTTTGCTATCATACCAATCAATGGAAGACAATCAGTCTCTATAGCATTATTCACTCCAATGAAACATTTTTATCGGATTTTAAAGCAATCACTAATCCCAATAACTCTCTCTTTATTTGTGGATATTCTCAGAGTATCATGTAAAATCTTTGCACCAAAGCAAACTGCATATCTCTACCCCTCATCATCATCTTGACCTAAGACCCAGCCGATACCAATGAGACTGTTACCAACAGTCAAAATGATAGGCTTGTGACTCTAATAATCAACATGCTTCATAATCAGAGCTTTAATTAGTAGTTGATTCAATTTACGCATCGCTCTGTTGATATACTTAGGTAGTGATTTGCATGAACACATTAGGAGTTCCGAGACACTTTTTCCCTCTTTAAGAGTTTTTTTCCCTCGGCTTGTATATATACCTATTGCCCTAACAGATCACTTATCTTTGTACATTCTAGTGGTAATATTCATTATTGTGTGTTGTGCTCCAAGATTCATCTTCTTCCTTGTGCTGTTCGCGTGCTTTCGCAGACCTCAAACTCCAACAATTGGTATTAGAGCAGGTTGTCGCTTCATCTAGGGTGCCATCATCACCCCTCTGGTCACAGTCTCTGAATTGCATGAAATTTGGTGACCCCTTTGAAATCACGATCTGAGCTCGTTTCGGCATTTCAACGCACTGTCGCAACGCTTGTGCAGGCCATTTCATCTTTTTGTGCCAAAGATATATATAGGTTTTGGTTTGCGAGTATAAGCATCTCAAAGTCTGCTACAGGTTTAGCAAAACTCGTCAGGATAGTTCTGTTCAAAATTTTCAGATACAATCATTTTTCTAAATAAGGATATTTTAGTTAGTGGCCATGGCTGAAAGCAGTCATGTATTTTGTATGTTGGCTATTGAGGATAAGTTGGATGGTACAAATTACCCATTGTGGGCTTATATGATGCGTCATGTATTGGTCGCAAAAGGATTGTGGAATATTGTGCAGGGTGTTGAAAAACACCCTATTACACCTGCAATATAGGTAATGCATCAAAGATTGTGATATTCTACAAATTCCTGTTCGTGCTGCAGTTCGTGTTTCACCTGTTGTAGAGCAAATTTGTTAGGATGGCAGAGATGCTCAGGTACATGCATTGATAGCCTTGTCTGTCAAACATGTCATTATTCCTCACATTCACTCTTGCAGGATAGCTAAGGATGCTTGGGATACACTTACCACATTGTACTAGGCTAGGAATGAGGCTCGTGTTGCTTACCTTCGAAAAAAATTGGAGAGTGATCACATTGATGAAGATGATTCCATGGATAGTTTTCTAACAAAGATCAAAGATTTGAAAGAACAATTGATTTGTACTGGTAGTATCATAGTAAGTAGTAGCTAGATCCCATGGTGTCGCAACACTAGCGGGTTGGGCTATATAAATGTCCGAAGGGTTCATGTCAGTTACGTTCGGTGCTTTGACAGAATCCAATTGGGAAAGAAAATTAGCTAAAGCATAGTGCATGCATGGTTGATGCACAATGTCAAAATCAAATTCTTGTAACTATAGGACCCGTCAGGCCAATCTGCCAGTACCAGCCTGATTTTGAATGAAATAAACAAGGACAACGTGATCCACATGGAAAGTAAATTTTTGACCTAATAAGTAATGATGATACTTCTTAATGGAGTAGATTAGTCCGAGACACTCTCTTTAAGTCACTAAATAGGATAGTAAATTGGTCTATACCATTTATCAATAACCTGAGTAAAAACACTACCAATAGATATGTCCAAAGCATCAACTAAAACATGGAATGGTAGCTCCCAATTCGATGCTTGCAAGATCAGAGCTTGTGTCAATAAAGTCTTCAAGCGATTAAAAGCAACCTCGCACTCTAGTGTCCAACGAAAGTCTTTCAAAGGGAGATGAATTAATTTGCTCAATAGTACAATGAGATATGCCAGTCACCACAGGTGATGACCATTCCACTGAATTTGCCCTAGAAAACGAAGAACTTCCTTAGCATTCTATAGAGCGGGAGCTTCTAATACAACTTTGATCTTGTTGAGATCAACTTGGATACCTTGGGCCAAAATGATGTGACCCAACAACTTGCCACAATGAACATAGAACACAGATTTGGTGGGATTCAAGCATAATCTATATTCTCGAAACTTGAGGAAGCATAATCGTAATTCATTTGGGCGATTCATTCATTGACCAAGGTAAAAAAATCATCTAATAAAACTCTCATGAATGTGGTAAGATAGGGGGGGAGGGGAATATCATGCATGCAATGTTGGAATGTACTCGAAGTATTACGGAGTCCAAACCACATTACCGTACATGCATACACTCCCCAAGAAGTAATCAAAGCTGTTTTTGGGATATCACCAATAGCCATGCACACATGGTTCTAACCACCATAACTGTCCAAAAATGAATAAATCTCACGTTCGGCAACATCATTGAGAATACTATCAAGAAAAGGGAGGAAAAAGCATCAGGCATGGTAGCTTTATTAATTTTGTGGTAATCAACGTAGATATGAAGCTTCTTGTTCTTTTTGGGAATGATGACTATGGGTGATATCCACTCTGCATGTTCTATTGGGATAATAAAGCCAACTTTCAAGAGAAGATCAAGTTCCTCTTCGACTAACTGTGCATAGTGGGGACTCATATGGTAACTTGGTTGCCTAATCGGTTTAACATCCGATTGTAGAACTATCCAGTGCTAGTGCTGATAAATATGAGGATCGATACCCTTGATATCCTGATAATCCCAGGTGAAGACATAATGGAATTCCATGCATAGTTGAAGCACTTTATTCCACTCCTCTTCATTGAGTTTGGCACTGATTTTAATTGACTTAGGCTTATCTTTGGTTTCCAAATTACAGGTGACAAGGTGTTCTTCACTAATATATTGTTGAGATTGCTTATCCTCCAATTCAAGCCAATCTAGAAGAGTCTCATCAATTGGGTTCCATAGGACAGACATCCATTCTGGTAGGTCAACATTGTTTATGGCATAGGTCATTATATAGGTAGAAGGAGACCATCGGTCCAAAAGTGGTTTTAAATCCACTACTCCTAAGGACAATAAATCAGAATTTGCTCACAAAAATTCACCCTCTTCATCATCTATCAACCCATCCATCATATGTATAGGTTCTACAATGTGCGAAAGTGCTTGCATTTTGGTCAATTTCATTGTATCTAGAGGTACTCGATACTCATGATGTTTATATTTAATTACCAATTCCTTCTTAGACCATTCTTGAAAGACTTTAGCTTGTTTAAGCCATTGTCTACCGGATAAAAGATTATAGTCCTAGGTGTTATCAGGTATGTCTAAGACTACGAAGGTCATAGAGGAAACTCCTCCCTGTAATATAATAGGAATATCCTGTACTAATCCAACTAGATGGACATGAGATTGGTCTGCCATGCATTTGAAAAATTAAATGGTTCAAAATTAAGCTAACCAAACCTTTTACATAGTTCCAAGGACACACCGGATCCTTCATCAATGAACACTCAATCAATATGATGGTTCTTGTACCACATTGTCATGAGAGGTACAACATGATCCACTATCTCTTCAGTTGCCTGCGTGGTGGCCACACAAGGATCTTTTAGCTTAGATAACATACCTAAATGTTGTTCAAAGTGTTCTTGAACCTTTGGAACCAAGGCTAGTGGTTTCCCAATTTGCAATGTGATGGGAGAGGGCTTCAATAGAGACCATAAATCTTCTACTTTTGTGTTTTGGGCACCCTCCAAAGCCTGTATTACGACTTTAGGGTTTGTTCCACTCTACGATGTTGATAGTTGCTATAGCCGGGAAATTGGTTCTAGTGGGGGAAATATAGTTGGCTTTTATGCTACCCACTTTTGTGGTGTGCTCATCATGCATGCTTGTTCTTTAAAACGTGGTTCATAAACTGCAGCAATAGGCTGCAACATTCAGCCTGAACGTGTGTACACGATAGCTACCTGAATATCTTGTTCTGCAATGATGACCAAATTAGTCATCGGTGTTGCTCTCTCCTTCTTGGGTTTATCGTATTCTTGGTCCTCTTTATATTTTTTGTGGATATGTCCTAGTTCTCCGTAGAAGTAACATCTTAACAGTCTCGGTCGTGCAAAGTTGGATGTTCCCATCTGTGACTAGGGAGACTTTTGTATTAATCCTTGTTGCAAATTCGATTGATCATACCTTGGATATCGAGTGTTTCTCAAGTGTGGTGGTACATAAGTATTTGGCAATATAGATTTTGTTACGTCAACATTTACTGTGATCCGATTCTAGGCCTTAGTATTATACATACAATAAGCTATATCATTGTTATCCGTATTACAAATTGTGCAATGTGGTTGATTCAATCCAAAGTTCACAGCAATGTGTCCCGGGTTCTTAAATTTCACACAGAAAATTTGCTTAGCTATGTTCATACCTTTATCTTTTGCAACCGCAATCCATTCAAGATTTTTGGCGAAACCATCGAACTTTTTGTTTAGTTGTAGAGCCTGATCTATAATGGTGTCCAAAATAATCCACCAGTGCTCCAAATTATCATGACTTGTTTCAACTGCAGGTTAAGACCGTTAATGAACCATTGTGTAATTATGTCTCTGGTAATGTTCTCTTGATCGAAAATTGCCATAAATGCATCCTAAAAATGGTAGCATAGTCCTCAATAGACTGATTAGGCTTTTGTCGATTGTTATGCAGGAAAAAAAAAATTTGAGTGGGATTTTTCTTGGATCAAAATCTCTGTAGAAAAGCTTGACTGCTTCATAAGTAGTAAAATTTCTAATGTCATATTCCGGGATCCACTTTGCTACTTCGTTCACTAATGTTATCTGGAAGATTCTGGCTTTATCTTCATCGTCCACCGTAACGTTACCCATGCTTTCAAATACATCAAAGTTAACTTCAAATGCTCGCACATGAGCATTTGGGTCATCTCTAGGGTCATCAGGCAATGCCCCTTTTGTGCATTATTCACCATTTGTTTATCACCCGATTGCTTCACTGTAAGGGAACGCTCTTCGGTGTCAGATTCGGTCAATACCAGAATTTTGACTCAGTCATATGATTCCTCCTGATTCTTTCCTTCATCTAGCAAATCCTTAGTATCCAAGGTGTACTATAAGCCTAAATAGATTTCTCCTTCAAAGGTCAAATCTTCTTTTATTCTCGTTGATCTTTTGGTGGTCCCCCATTCCTTGCTTTCACTCTCCAATTGTTGCTTCTTTTCAAAACTTTCACCAAAATATGCTCTAGAGGAGGCACTCGTATAGGTACTTTGTCTTTATGGTACCATGGATATTCGATACTGCAACATAGAACTGACATACACTATCCTTGTTTTTTGAGCACTTATCGATCACCACTCCCTAATGGAATCACCAATGTTAGCCTTTTGGTTCACAGAATGACTAAATGGTAGGGTTCTTGGGTGGTAGTTTAACAAGGTTAATGTACAAACTATTTGGTTTTCTTGCTATTGTCTTTGCCCACAATGTTCACCAATACACTTATTGCAAACTCATGAACATATCAATTACAAATAGTTATAGAGATTATTCACAATATACAGAACAAAGAACTATGAATCACAGTGCAATACGGAACATGAGTAGCACTGTCAAAACATCACTTATATGATATCAAACTTTGGAATAATTTACCAACTCCTCATCGAATTAATATATTAATTATTGAACAATAGTCGTCCAACTTAACAACAAGATTAACAAACTATACAACAATACGACAATGACAGTGACACAAAACAATAATTTACTCCAAATTTGTCAACGTGCCGATCCTCCTAGAGCGGCCGAATCCTTGCGGACTCATGCTGGAATCTCAATTGTGCGAAAATTTTATGTATTAGAATTTTCAAACAATTACGGCACTTCACCAAAATGATTCAACAAAATTATGTGTTTTTTACAATTAATCACACTGCCAGCCTAACAGCATGTGCCTGAGCATCTATGCCATCCCAACAAATTTTCTCTATAGTAGGTGCAATAGGAACCATAACATGAATAGGCATCCAAAGATCATAATCTTCAATGTCATCTGCATCATCTTCAATAAGTATATTTGTAGGCGTAGTAGGAGGTTTTCAATGCCCTACACAATATTCCATAGCCCTTTTGCTACCAATACATGATACATCATATTTGTCCACACTGGGTAATTAATACCATCCGAATTATCCTCAACAACCAACATACAAAATACATCATTACTTTCAACCATGGCTAGTGACTAAATATGATGTAGAGAAAAATGATTGTATCACAAAAAGTTGAATAAAAACATCCTATTGAGATCCACTAAACTTGTAAGAGACTTCGAGTTGCTTGTATTGACGAACCAAAACCTGTACATATATTTGGCACAAAAGGACAAGATTACTTGCATAGTTGCTAAAATCGTGCATTCAAAGGCCAAAACAAGCTCATATCAAACTTTTGTCTACGTCCTAGATGAAGTGGAAACCTGCTTTGATTTGAATGGTTGGAGTTCACGGTTTGCGAAAGCACACGAACAACAGAAGGAAGAAGTAGAAGCTTGGACCACAACACAATATAGAATGTATTACCAAGTGAATGTAGAAAGATAAGTCAGTTGTCAAGGTTATCGGCATACATACAAGACAGGGGAAAAAAACCTCCTAAAGAGGGGAAAAAGTGCCCCGACATTCCTTGTGTTTACACGTCACTAACAAAATATATTAATTCCTTTCCATCCTTGCAAATTCATCATTGATGCCATTGCTTATGCACAAGGGAGGACCTCAATGATCAAGGTTTATGAAGGAAAGACTTCCTGAGGTGTTACTCATCCCAATATTGTTTTTCTTGGAGCTCATTGAGCTAGAGATTTCTTTCGTCTAAGCTAGACCGGGTGGTTGATAAGGGAGAGAGGATAATATTAGCATTATCTTGAACTAAAGTATTTCATCGGCAATGCACCACAGTGCACTCTCCTTCTTGAGAGCTCCAAGATGATATCCTTGGAGTAGAAAGTCAAGCTCCAAGCACCACATACAATACTTCACACAGAGTTTGCCGAATACGCAGAAAAACACACTACAAAGGGAGCACAAACACAAACTTTTTAGGTGTTACAAATGCAGTCGAACTTACAATCTATGGCTGACCAAGCCACTATATGTTTTAGTAAAGAACATACACAAAAGTGATCGGTGGCCATTTGGCATTTCACATGGGCACTAACAGTAACAATCTCCCACTAAAGGCCAATATGGCCAAAGTAACTATGGGAGAAAAATGAAGAATGATAAAGAATACCTAAGTGTAATTTTACAAACTAGACCTCCCACCTGATGGGCATGTTATGCACTATACAAGTGAATGTGTAAGATCATGAAATCAAGTAACCCCCATCAAGTAACAAGAGTGTCAAAAGCTATCCTCTGGTAGAGCTTTAGTCAAAGCATCTGCAACATTATCTCAAGTATGAACGTTCTCAATAATAATGCGCTTAGTGGCTAAAAAATCTCTAATGAAGTGATACCTCACCTCAATGTGCTTGGTCTTTGCATGATAGAACATATTCTCAGCCAAAGAAATGGCACTCTAACTATCACTCAGCAAACAAGGTACATAATGAGGTAGACCCATATCACAAGAAAGATGAGAAAGCCACAATGCTTCGTTACATGCCTCACTTGCTACAACATACTCTGCTTTTGTGGTGGAAGCATTTGTACATTCTTGAAGATGAGATCTCCAAGAGATAGCACCTCCAACGAAATGAAAAATGTACCCTGATGTAGGCTTAAGATTGTCTACACAACCAACATAGTCAGAATTGGTGTAACCAATAATGGATGCTTTTGCTCTACCTAAGCATAGACACTTATCCTTAGTGCCACTCAGATATCTCAAAATCATCTTGATCGCTTCCCAATTTTTCTTGCCAAGATTAGACATATATCTGCTCACAACTCCCATTGCAAATGCAATGTTTGGTCTCGTAGTTACCATAGCATACATGAGACTACCAACAGTAGACTCATAAGGAATTTTGCTCATGAATTCCTTTTCCTCATCTGATTTGGGGCAATCATCCTTGCCCAATTTCACATATGTGGGTAAAGGTGTACTCTATGCCTTTCATCCGTGCATATTGAACCTGTGAAGAACTTTGGATATGTACTCACTTTGAGACAAATATATGCATCTTTTAATCCTATCACGAGTAATGCACATGCCAAGAATATGTTTGGCATTCCCCAAATCCTTCATATCAAATGTCTCACTCAACTCCTTTTTGAGAATTGACAAGTCATAAGCGGACTTCCCAGCAATCAACATCTCGTCAACATAAAGTATCAAGCATATCAAGCTACCATATGAGCATCTCTTTGTGGAGAGACAATGATCCTCATTTTTTCGAGAATCATAACATTGTCTAAGGGACTATTTGAGTCCATATAAGCTCTCCTTGAGCTTACAAACTGTTGGATTAGACGTCTGCGGAAGCACGCGAACATCACAAGGAAGAAGAAGAAGCTTGGAGCACAACATACAAGACTGAATGTATTACTAGAGAATGTACAAAGATAAGTAGCCCATTAGGGCAATAGGCGTATATACAAGCCGGGGGAAAAAAACCTCCTAAAGAGGGAAAAAAGTGCCCCGGCGGTCCTAGAGTGTTCACACACATCACTACCTAAATATATCAACAAATCCCCCCTGGGAGTGATGCGGTGAACAAGGAGCTGGCACTCATGTATAAGGAAGTGCCGAGCTATGTGGAAATCACTCCACAAAAGGAAGTAAGCCCAAAGCTTTGCGGAAAGCTTCAAACTTCTCCCTAGGCAGAGCCTTCGTGAAAAGGTCTGCAATGTTCTCCTGCGTGGGCACATATGCCAAGCTCATCTCCCCAGCAGAGAACCTCTCCCTGACATAGTGATAATGCACCTCAATGTGCTTAGTGCGAGCATGGAACACAGGGTTCCTCGCAACTGCCAATGCGCTCTGACTGTCAGTGAAGATGGTGGTGGCAGAAGACTGGCCAACACCCAAATCAGCCATAAGGCGTCTGAGCCACACACACTCAACAGTCGCTGTGAAAGCTGCCCTATACTCAGCCTCACAATTGGAAGTGGCCACAGTAGGCTGCTTCTTGCTCAACCAAGATATACATGAGCTACCAAGCATGAAGCAAAAACCACTGGTGGACACACGAGTGTCATAGCAACCAGCCCAATCTGAGTCAGAAAAAGCATGCAAATCTGGCGGTAGTGATCCCCCCTTGGGATAAAACAACCCAAGTAGTCGAGTACCACTCAAGTAGCGAAAGATGCGCTTAACCGCTTTCCAATGCGTGACTCCTGGGCAATGCATAAACCTGCTCATCTGTGAGACAGCAAACTGAATATCTGGCCGAGTAATGCATAAGTAAATCAAGCATCCAACAGCCTGCTGATAGAGAACAGCATCAAATGCATCTCCAGCATCATGAAGACTCAATTGTAAACCTGTCTCCATAGGAGTGGCAATAGGCTTATAGTCTTCAAGGCCAAAACGCTGCAATAATGTGTCAATATATTTCGTTTGACACAAAGCCATTCCACCACCAACTTGCATAAACTGAATGCCCAAATAGTGATGCAAATGCCCCAAATCAGACATCTCAAATGAGGCATGCAAATCAGCCTTGAAATCAACAATATGCTTCTCAAGCGGACCAGTGAGCAGCATGTCGTCTACATAGACAACAATGATCAAAAGCACATCATTAGCACGCTTAACATATAAGGTGCTTTCAGTTGGATTGTTCTCAAAACCATGTGCAATCAGATAGGCATGTATTTTCTCATACCAAGCACGTGGTCCTTGCTTTAAACCATATAACGCCTTCTTTAACATGCACACCTGGTTTTCATGCCCTTTCTGCACAAAGCCACGGGGCTGAAAAACATACACTTCTTCATGCAAGTCACCATTCAGAAATGCTGTTTTAATGTCCAACTGATGTACATTCCAACCATGATGGGCTGCAAGTGCACAAATGCTCCGAACAGTAGTCATACGGCATGTAGGTGCAAAGGTCTCATCAAAATCAATGCCTCTTTCCTGCGCATAACCCTTTGCAACAAGCCTAGCCTTATACCTGTCAACTGTACCATCAGGTTTATGCTTCAGCTTGTATACCCACTTAGTGCCAATGGCCTTCTTTCCAGGAGGCAAGTCACATAAAGACCATGTACCATTCTTCATTATAACATCATATTCAGATTGCATAGCAGCCATCCAATTTTCTGAATTTTGTGCTTCATCAAAAGAAATAGGCTCATTCTCATCACAGAGACTAGATGCAGCCATAGCATAGCAATCTGATGCAAAGGAGGTACTATGAGAGCCTGAACGAGTACGATATGACAAAGGTGCATCTAATTTGCTGTCACGCAAAGTCTGCACCAGCCATTTTGGCATAGTTTTTGCCTGTTCAATATCAGCTCTCTCATCAACAAGTGCATCATGTAAATCTGCATCAGAAATGGAATGATCTGCATCATCATATGAAACCTACAAAGGCTGAGAAGTTGCCTCATTAGGACCAGCGCTAGCCTGTCCACCTGTAAAAAGAGGCATCAAAGTATCATAAATGTCTTTGGAGCTAACAGATGTCTCCTTAGTACATGAAAGCAATGGCTGAATAGCATCTTCCACAAAGACAACATCACGGCTAACCAGAATGCGTTTAGTCTGTGGATGATACAGACGATAGCCTTTACTTTCAGAACTGTACCCAACAAAAATACATTTTACTGCCTTATCATCCAATTTTCTGCGATGTTGTTCAGGCACTAATGCATATGCCAAACAACCAAAAACACGCAGATGAGCAACAGATGGCTTGCGGTCATGCCAAGCCTCATATGGAGTGATAGACTGCAACGCTTTGGTGGGACACCTGTTCAGTACATATGCTGCACACATGACAGCCTCAAGCCAAAAACTATGTGGTAAAGCCTGGCTTTTGACCATGCACCTCGCCATCTCCATGAGTGACCTGTTCTTTCATTCAGCAACTCCATTCTGTTGAGGTGTATACGGCACTGTACACTGGTGTTTTATCCCACGTTCAGCCAGAAATGCATTAAAATCTGAAGACATATATTCCCCCCCTCGATTAGAACGGAGGGTGCCCATTTTACATGCTGACAGATTTTCAGCCAAAACCAAAAACTGTTTGAAGCACATGAACACTTCGGACTTTGCTTTGAGTGGATATACCCATGCATGCCTGGAAAAATCATCAATGAAAGTCACGAAGTAAAGGTAATTTCCAAAAGAGGGTGTCTGCATAGGACCACATACATCACTATGTACAAGCTAGAATTTCTGCATAGCCCGAACTGAACCATCATTTGGAAAGGAAGAACGCTGCATTTTGCCCAAAATACAGCCTTCACAAACATGTTTTCCAGGTGCCTCAAGTTTGGGCAAAGAGGACACCATTTCAGATTTCTGCAGGCGTAACAAACTAGCAAAATTCAGATGACCAAAGCGTGCATGCCAAAGCTTTGCATCTGACATAGCCTGAGAAACATGAACTGCACATGCCGAATCATTCACAGATCTTTCATAGTCTATGAGCTTATACAGCCCACGACATAAAATGCCAGAAGCAATAATCACATCGCCATTTGAGAGATCATGGACTGTACACCTATCATCAACGAATTTCACAACCAAGCCAATCTTGGCTAATGCAGAAACTGATAACAGGTTCTTTTTGATCCCTGGCACAAATAAAGCATCTGACAAAGTGAAAGAACTACCATCAGCGGTAGTCAGAATGATCTTACCAACTCCCATAACAGGATAAGAGGAGTTATTGGCGCATGTGACAGTATTCCCTGTAGGTGCAGGCTCGAGTGAAGAGAAGAAACTACGCTGCGAGGTAATATGTTTGGTCGCCCCACTGTCAAAGTACCAAACATCTGAGTCTACTGCAGACATGCACTGATCATGAGAAGATGGGTCAAAACTGCAGACAGTAGTAAACGCCCATTCTTCTTCCTGCACAAGATTTGCAGACTCTGTTTTTGGTGTAGAGGCCTCTGCAACAACCATTCCAGCCTCTTTCTTCTTTGCCTCTTTAGCAGCCAGTTTTGGACAGCTCTTTATAATATGATCATTTCCTTTACAGTACTTGCAGAACAATTTCTGCTTTTCTAATTTCTTCTCATCTTTATCCTGGTTCTTCGATTGTGCAGCATTTGCAGATTTCTGCTTACTAGTAGAAGAGCTCCATTTTCCTTTGCCCTTCTGACTAGCCAGGAAAGCTTGATCCGCAACACGCATAATGGACCTGTTCTGCCTGGACTGATCTTCCTGCAACAGAACAGAGACTAATTCCTCAAATGACAAGGCATTCGGATTGCCTTTCATCATCAATCGAAGAGTAGAGGCAAAACTTTGATATGAATCAGGAAGGCCATTCAGAACGGTCTGCACAAGTGAGCTATCTGGTATAACCTCATCAGCAGAAATCAATTGTTCCTTCAGGTCTTTGATCTTTGTAAGAAAACTGTCCATCGAATCACCTTCATTCATGTGCTCACTCTCCAACTGTTTTCGGAGGTAAGCAACACGAGCCTCATTCCTAGCCTGGTACAAAGTGGTAAGTGTATCCCAAGCATCCTTTGCTGTTCTGCAAGAGCGAATGTGAGGAATAATGGCACGTTTGACAGACAAAGCTATCAATGCATGTGCCTGGGCATCTCTGCCATCCCAACAAATCTGCTCTGCAGTAGGTGCAACAGAAATTACAGCACGAACATGAATCTGCGGAATATCATCTTCGACACCATCTTCATCAGCTCCAACACCTGTATTTGCAGTACCTGTCGTTACAGGTGTAACAGGACGTCTTTCAACACCCTGCACAATGTTCCACAATCCTTTTGCAACCAGTACATGTCGCATCATATGAGCCCATAATGGAAAGTTGGTACCATCCAACTTATCCTCAACAGCCAACATACGGAATACATCACTGCTTTCAGCCATGGCCGGTGACTAAAATACCTTGATGCAGAAAATTGACTATATCTCAAAAAGTTGAACAGAACTGCCCAGACGAGTTCTGCTAGACCTGTAGCAGACTTCGAGACGCTTAAACTGGCGAACAGAAACTGGTATATACCTTTGGCACAAAAGGACGAAATAGCCTGCACAAGCACTGCGATAGTATGCTCACCAAATTTTGTGCGAATCTGAGACTGCAAACGGAGGAGTGTCGACAGCGCCCTAGAAGAAGCAACGACCTGCTCTGATACCAATTGTTGGAGTTAGACGTCTGCGGAAGCACGCGAACAGCACAAGGAAGAAGAAGAAGCTTGGAGCACAACACACAAGACTGAATGTATTACTAGAGAATGTACAAAGATAAGTAGCCCATTAGGGCAATAGGCATATATACAAGCCGGGGGAAAAAAACCTCCTAAAGAGGGAAAAAGGTGCCCCGGCGGTCCTAGAGTGTTCACACACATCACTACCTAAATATATCAACACAAACTAGACTTTCATTGCCAAGAACTAAATAACCCTCTAGCTCTTCCATATAGATCTCATCTATAAGATCTCCATGCAAGAACACAATTTTCACATCCATTTGGACTAGCTCTAAGTCCTCCATTCCAATGAATCTGAGCAACATGCACAGGGTAGTCATCTTGAACACTGGAGAGAAGATTTCCTCGAAATCAACACCATGTTGTTGCTTAAAACCCTTTGCAACAAGTCATGATTTATACTTTGGAGAAGCACCATCTCATGTGAATTTTAGCTTATATACCCATTTACATGGTAAAGATTTCCTACCCTTTGGAAAAGGTACTAAATCCCAAGTACCATTCTTATGAATAGAATCCAAATCACTCTTCATTGCATGCTCCCACTTGACATAATCCATTGTCTGTAAGACAATAGTTACACAATATAACCCAGGAGTAGTAGCAGAGAAGATAACAGATATAGGAGAATCTCAACAATTTTTTACTAACAACAAGTACAAAGAGGATGGCATTGTCCACCCATGCACTCTCAAGGTAAAGCTTAAATGGTGATCTAGACAACTCTAGATAGGGCGATACAAGGTAAAGGTATGTTGGCTCGATCCGATGCCTCAGGTAGTCTAAAAGTCATGTATATATAGGATAATGGGTAGCCTTCCATGGAAGGCTATACATGGGCAGTAGAGCGTGGGCCGCCACCACCCGTGTAGTTGCCATACACGACTTAGGTCAGTTAAACCGGCCTAACAAATATAAATGAATTCTGACTTCAAGAGGGAATATTCCATGGAATATTCCCTTTACCATCACGTCCGGAGCAATGCCCTCGGACCCCCATGAAGGGGCCCGTTGGCCCCTTGGGACCCCCAGCCAAGGGGCCCGCTGGCCCCCTTGGACCCCCTAGCCAAAGCTGCTCACCGCTACCCGGAACCCCACAACTGGGGATCCTAGTAACTCCCTTTCCTTACAATACCTTACATGGTCCAATATGACCTTCATCTAGCATGCAATCTGGGATTCCCATCCAATTGGGTAATGCACGCTTGGCTTCTCCTCATAATGGGGGCCTTACAAAATGTGCATACAATCATGAGGCATAGACGTTGATCATGTACTAACACCCCCCCTCAATGTTTACCGAACGATAAATCAAGTAGGCCTCGGTTCTATGTTCATGTGTTGAAGATGCCTATTGAGCTTCTCTCTTCGAAGTGCTTTAGGCAGCACAATTTGCCTCTGTTGGGCTTCAAATAGCTTACGAACATAATGGTATTGTACTTCTATATGCTTGGTGCGAGCATGAAATACTGGGTTCTTTGCAATGGCCATACAACTTTGATTATCGCACTTGAGTACAGTCGCCATATTTGATGGAAAGCCTAGATCTGCAAGAATTCTCCTTAACCAGGCTGCCTCACAAGAAGCAAAACAAGCTGCTTTGTACTCTGCTTTACTGGAGGAGAGTGCGAGAGTTGATTGCTTCCTACTTACCCAAGACAATATTCCTGAACCAAGTGAGAAACAATATCCATAAATTGATTTTCTAGAATTATAATCTCTAGCCCAATCTGAATCACAATATCCTTCAAGTGTATCACCTGTAGTATAAAAAATACCGAAATCCAAGGTTCCTGCAATGTACCTTAGAATTCGTATTCTGTTACTGTTAGTGTCCATGTGAAATGCCAAATGGCCACTTGACTCTTTTTTTTATATGTTCTTTAATAAAACATATAGTGGCCTGGTCAGTCATAGACTGTAAGTTTGACCACATTTGTAATACCTAAGAAGTCTGTCTTTGTGCTCCCTGTGTACTATGTTTTTCCTACATATTCTATAGCCTCTTTGCAGAGTACTCTGTGTGCATACAATCATCAGGCATAGACATTGATCATATACTAACACTCCCCCTCAATGTTTACCGAATGATAAATCAAGTAGGCCTCGGTCCCATGCCCATCTGTTGAAGATGCCTGTTGAGCTGCTCTCTTCGAAGTGCTTTAGTGAATATGTCAACACAATTGCCTCTATTGGGTAATACTCTAACTCCACAATTTCATCTTCAATTAGCTCACGAACATAATGGTATTGTACTTCTATATGCTAGGTGTGAGCATGAAATATTGGCTTCCTTGCAATGGCCATAGGACTTTGATTATAGCACTTGAGTACAGTCGCCATATTTGATGGAAAGCCTAGATCTACAAGAATTCTCCTTAACCAGACTGGCTCACAAGAAGCAAAACAAGCTGCTTTGTACTCTGCTTTAGTGGAGGAGAGTGCGAGAGTTGTTTCCTTCCTACTTACCAAGAAAATATTCCTGAACCAAGTGAGAAACAATATCCAGAAACTGATTTTCTAGAATCACAATCTCTAGCCCAATCTGAATCACAATATCCTTAGCGTGAAAAATAGTCATGAATCACCATAAATGAGTAGAGATGTATCAAGATACATAGTTTTCAATGCTATTACTACATTACATGTTGGTGATGAACTATTAGTGAATTATGGATGGCATAGACCTCCAAGAGCACCTTTTAGCTAGAGAGAATGAAAATTTTCTATCCATATTTAATTTTATGTTTAAAGTTTACTTTTTATTCATTTATGGAATAATAATGAATTTTATTTATATTTGTAGATTCCAACCTATTATGTTGATGATATTCCATTCACAATTACTAGTAAGACCTCATTTATGAGAAGCTTCTATGAGGAGGCTACACAAAAGTGATCCTGTGGAATATGCAAGGTTGAAAGATCTATATTCAAAAGAAGATAAAGTACAAGATGTGTGCAACAATGATGAAGATGATGGCATGGCAGATTTTATTGAGGATTGGTATCAAAATGACAGTGAGAGCATTGATATTTCTAAAAACGAGAAATATCTTCAAGAGGAATGTCTAAAGCATGTATATGAAGGAAGTCGTTTGACATGACTAAGTGCAAGCTTAATTATTCTACATCTTCAAAATCGTTTTGGATGGAGTAATGTATTTGTTTCGACACTATTAAGGTATAATTTTCAATTTTATATATATATATATATATATATATATATACATGCACATATAAACATACAACATGAATGTATACACACATATAAACATACACACACATATACACACACACACATGTTATGAGAGTAAGGTCAAATTATACATACGTGTATTGAATGAAGATGTTTTGTCCATCTAGCCTTTAGAATTGTCCACCCAACCTTTAGAATCTTCTTGACACATATGTTTCTCCTATTTTGGTCCACCTAATACATGTGCTGCTAACACTTTTGCATACAAATATTAAGTATGAGTTAGCTATGCAGGTATTAAGTCATATGTAAAATGGGAGGAGCAAATTTATCTTAAAGATTTTGTAGGATGGAAAAATAATTTTAAAGGATGGGCGGAAAAAAAGTGTCCATTCAATGCAGGTTTTTGTTCTTACTTTAGATAAGGTAAGAACAAGAACTTGCATTGAATGGACACTTTTTGTCTGCCCATCCTTTAAAACTATTAATGCATCTTTCAAAATATTCATGACAAATTTGATCCTCCCATTTTACATATGACTTGATACCTTCATAGGTAACTGATACTTAATATTTGTAAACAGCTTTAGACAGGTAATAGATTGACTATAAAATGGGAAACCGCCAGACGATTCAATGGTCTAGATATGAAAATTTGCAAACCACAATATACAAAAAAAACAATTAAAAACATATACACACATACACATGTTATGAGATTAAGGTCAAATTATACATACCTGTATCGAATGAAGATGTTTTGTCCATATAGCCTTTAGAATTGTCCACCCAACCTTTAGAATCTTCTTGACACATATGTTTCTTCTATTTTAGTCGACCTAATACCTGTGCTGCTAAGTCTTTTGCATACAAATATTAAGTATCAGTTAGCTATGCAGGTATTGAGTCGTCAGTAAAATGGGAGGACCAAATTTATCTTAAAGATTTTGAAGGATGGAAAGATAATTTTAAAGGATGGGTGGTAAAAAACTGTTCATTCAATGCAGGTTTTTATTCTTACTTTAGCTAAGGTAAGAACAAGAACTTGCATTGAATGAACACTTTTTGTCTGCCCATCCTTCAAAACTATTAATGCATCTTTCAAAATATTTGTGATAAATTTGATCCTCCCATTTTATTGATGACGTAATACCTCCATAGGTAACTAATACTTAATATTTGTAAACAAGTTAGCAAGATAGGTAATAGATTGACTATGAAATGGGAAACCGCCAGAAGATTCAATGGTCTAGATATAAAAATCTGCAAACCACAGTATACAAAAAACAATTAAAAACGAAATCAAATATACACAGCGACACATGCATACATACATATACATACATACACATTCATACATATATACACATACATACATACATACACATGTATACACACATACATATACATATATGCATACATATACGCATACATATATATACATACATATACACCTATAAAACACATATACATACATATATACATATACACATACACATATGTATACGCATGCACATGCATATACACATCCATATACACATACACATAAGCATACACATATATAAAATTATATGCATATATATATGTATATTTATTTATTTACTTTTTTAATATATCTTTTTTTTATGAACTTACAGGTTATTATCTGAAAAGTTTTTACCAAGTCAGAATATTCTTCCTACCTCACATGATGAAATGAAGAAGATAATCAACAATCTTGGTATAGATTATCAATGTATACATGCATGTCCTAACGATTGTATTTTATATAGAGGTGAATATGCAAACTCTTTGACATGTCCCAAATGTCAATCTCCTCAATATAAGGGCGAAGAAGGTAAAATCCCAAAAAGGGTATTGAGACATTTTCCATTGGCTCCATGGATTAGACAAAGCCCCGAATTATCAAAGCTTCTGACATGGGGACATGATCATAAAAGTATTGATGGAATAATCAGAATTCCTCATGATAGTGTTGCTTTTCAGCATACTAATTCTACATGGCGTGGATTTACACAAAATCCACAGAATCTAAAGTTAGGAGTTGCATTAGATGGGGTTAATCCATTCTCCATGAAATCCAGTAAATGATCAACATGGCTAGTGGTAGTCATAAACTACAATCTTCCGCCATATCTTAGCATTAAAAAGGAACATTTAATGCTTTCACTTTTAATCCCAGGCAAAAGACAAGTTAAAGATATGAATATATATCTTGCTCCTCTCATTGACGATCTCCAAGAGTTATGGAGAGGTATTAATGTCATTGATGTATCGAAAATCATCAATGAAAGACATATTATGGTTTGTGGCATTGTGGCTTGGACTATTCACGATTTTCCAGGATATGGTGTTTGTTCAGGTATTGATGTAATTTTTTTTATTCAATATGCAAAAAAATTAAAATGATTTAATCTAATTATATTTTTATCGTTTTCATGATGCAAGAATATCTACTAAGGGTTATAAAGCTTGTCCATATTGTGGTGATTGGTTGAGATCAATCTATAGTAAGAATCTCAACAAAAATATTTATCTTCGACATCGATGATTCTTGCCTGATGATCATCCATTAAGATGTAAAAGAGAAGCGATACATTTTAATGGAAAGCTTGAAACAGGTCAGTGTCCAAAACCTATGACGCCTATGGATTGGTATAAAAAATGGACAGATGGACCTTTGATAGATCCAAAATCAGAAATCTTCAGTGATGATGAAGATAATGAGTATGTGAAGAGAGGTAAAGGAAAATTGGCACTCGTAGAGAACATATCAATATGGTATTCTTTGGAGTATTGGAAAGAGTTAAAACTATGTCATCTTCTTGATCCTATGCATATATTCAAGAATATTGGTTATCCACTATGGCAACATCTTCTTGGACTAAAAGATACCATAGCATCAAGGAATGATTTGAAAGATAAAAAACCAAAACCAAAGTTATGGCCAGTTTTTGATAAACATCGACAGGAAATGACTTTTGCACTTGCTCCTTGGGTACTTACAACAAAAGAGATACAGACTATCAACAATAGAATTCAATTGATTAGGACTCCTACAGGATATGGAGCATCTTTTCAAAACATGTTTACTATGGATGATAAGAGCTTATCTGGGTTAAAGACCCATGACTGGCATAACTTTTTGAAAAATATTTTACCTTTGGTTATGGATGTACAACGAAAGGAGTACGAGATGTGATCTATCATCTTGGATCACTTATAAGGTAATTATGATACTTTTATATTTAATATGTATGAATATTGGATATCTTTTATTTTTGAATTAACTTCTTTATAATTTCTTTATGATATGTATAGGTGGATTACATCAAAAGAGATTGACAAAAGCTCGATCCCACAAAAAAAACATGAATGCAAAGAGCTACTATGCTTGATGGAGAAAGAACTTCCTACTTCATTTTTTGATATTCAGGCTCATTTATTAGTCCATCTTGTAGATGAAATAGAGATTGCAGGTGTTGTCAACACTCGATGGATCTTTTGGGTCGAGCGATTTATGGGAATATTAAAAGGTTATGTGCGACAAAGAGCGAAACCAGAAGGATCCATGGCAAAGGGTTGGATGCTTGAAGAGTGCATGTATTACGTTAGTGAGTACCTTGAAAGAGTTCATGAAGAAGCCCCACGTGCATGGACTAACGAGTCTTCTTCAAAAATAACAGATGAGGTATTATCAGGTAAGGGAGTTTCATTTTTATTTACATTTCAAGAAAAAAATGATGTTTCTACTTTTGTATCATATAATAGTGAATGCATGCAAGCATTCCTTAATGAGTACGAACAGGAACTTCAAAACCTCTGAAGTAAAAGGTGAAGAAGCAAAAGATATAGATGTAATCTCGATAATAATGAGATTACAGATATATCTTCTTTCATGGATTGGCTATATAGTCGTTTGCAATGTGCCAACGCAAATAATGACGAAATCTCAGATGAGCAGAGAGAGTTAATGATAGGTTGTGAACAAAAGGTAATTTTATTTTAATAATATTTTGTTTTTTCATATATGTATATTAGTTTCTATTTACTAATTTAATTTCTTTTGCAGGCTTGAATGTTCACTAATATGTGGGCTTTTGGACATCATATTAGAATCAAAGCCATTGATTCTTTACGTAAAACAGAGGATTCTAGTATTGTTTCTTCTTTCAAGCAACTATCACGTGCTAGCTCAAAAGACACGAATCTTATAGATGGTGAACTTGATTACGTAGGAACTACTGTTGGTATCTACGAAATTTCATTTCATACATTCAAACAGGTAGAAAAAAGTTTATATTCTTTATGATAGAGTTAGTTATTTTTTTAAGCACCTAATAATGGGTTTTTGTTTTTATATATTTTGATAGGTCATTTTGAAGGTTGACTGGTTTCGAGCCAAGTATAAAGGTAGTAATTCCACAGTAAGAAAGGAATTATCTGGGTTTTGGGCAATTGATTCTTCCAAGGTAATGTGATCTACTAAAGAACCATATATTCTTCCTAGACATATTGAACAAGCATTTTTTTATAAAAACCCAGATGCTCACCCTTGGTGGCAAGTCATTCATGTTCAACCTAGAGGTAGGTCATTGTTTAAACAGTTTATTGTTAGAGAGATCGAAGAAAGTCCTCTTGATGATTCAACATCATATACTGATACATCAACATCTAAAAGAGAAATTAGAATCATTATACGTGATAATGATACTAATCTTTTTTATGAAGAGGATAATACTATACATGTTGATTCTACTGATGAGGAAGAGGAATTACCGGAAATCGATATTAATCCATCAATAGATGATGTGACTCATGAGAACACAGATTTAACAATAGAAAAAATAAATGAAATCAATAAAGATAATGAAGATGAGACTATATTGATGTCTTACCAAAATGATGGCAATAATGAAAACATATGAGCAGATTAGATAGTAAATTCTACTCTAGTTATCAATCAATAACTTGAAGCTTTTGAATGGATATCAGATAATAGATTCTTTATTCAACTTGAATAATGATGAATCCTACTAGAGAGATGAAATCATGTTCTTTTAAGTTAGAACATGAAGCTCGGGGGTATGCCTAATTATTTTATATATAGCTTTATCTTCGAGGAGCAAATTTTTATCATGTATGTATGCATATGTGTGTGTATTCATGTGTATTATATGTATACATATGTTAGTATGCATATATATGTATTTCATGTATATGTATGTGTGTGCATGTGTGTCATATATGTATACATGTGTTAGTATGCATATGTGTATGTATGCATATGCATTTATGTAAAATATTCATGTATATGGTTGTGTTGTGTGTGTGTGTGTGTATATGCATGTGTATATGTATATATGCATGTAAATATGATTATATGAGTCTATGTGTGTGTACATATGATTATGCATGTGTATGTGTATGTGAGTATGTGTATGTGTATGTGAGTATGTGTATGTGTATGTGAGTATGTGTATGTGTCTATGTGTATTCATTATATGTGTGTAATTGCATGCATGTGTATGTGTGTGTAAAAATGTGCATGTATGTGTGTGTATGTATAAATGTGCATGTATGTGTATATGTGTGTAAATGTGCATGTATGATGTATATGTGTGCATATGCATGTATTTGTACCTCTAGTCTCACTCTTTTCTCTCTCTCTCTCTCTCTCATATACATACATACATACATAAACACACATACTCATATCCACGTATATATATACATAAAAGCAATGTGTATCGTGCATTATCATGACGATGAGCCATAAGTGTCCGCATCTCTTTTAGAAACCACTTGTGTGACCATCCTGTCCCAAAATCTGTCTCAAGTGAAGTAAGTACGTATTTTTTATCCCTCTCATCATGCTCACTACAAAAATTAAAAAAATCATGTAAATAAAACATAAGATATTTATTTCAATTTATATGTAAAATTTATACTTACTTCCACGGTAACTGGACAAGGCGCAAGTAAGAGTCGCATAATGCCCGCATTCTTCTCTTGAACTCCAATCCATTCCCTATGTACACAATGTTCCCCTCTCTCTCTATATGGCACTCTAGCCCTAAGGTGCCTATGCATGTCCTCATAGGCAACTCTGCTCTGCTATCATGATCTGGAGGTGGTATAGATGTCCTGAAAATAGATAGATAAAAATAAATAAAAATATGTGTTATAATATCAGTAAAAAATTTTATGAAAAAAAACATACCTATGAGCAGATAGTTGTCTTCTCTGCATGTGGAGCCGCAGAAGAGCCCTCCTCTGATCGCTGGGTAAGCATCTGGATCATATAATCTAGCTCATCATTAGGCATCTCTGAGTACTCATGCATGATGATCCCTAGAGTATCAAGCGGAACTCTTTCTCTCATAAGACTTTTTATGAGAGTGAGTTTTGCCTTTCTCTCTCTACTAAGATCCATAATACCTAACATATAAAACAAAATGGGTTAGAAATCAATATATATACGTGTACATATGTATGTGTGTATATGTGTATGTAGCTATATATGTGAGTGTGTGTATGCATGTAAACATGTATGTATGCATATGCATGTGCATTATGTATGCATGTGTGTGTATGTGTGTGTGTATGCATGTAAGTATGTATGTATGCATATGCATATGCATTATGTATGCATGCATGTGTATGTGTGTGTATGCATATATATGTGTGTATGTCTCTATGTATCTGTCTATGCATATATATGTGTGTATGTCCATGTGTGTGTATGTGTGTGTGTCTATGTGTGTGTGTGTGTCTCTGTGTGTCTATGTGTATATACATGTTTATCTGTATATATGTGACTATGCATTTGTATGTATGTGTGTAAATGTGTGTGGATGTGTGTTTGTGTATGTCTAAGTGTGTATGCGTGTATGTGTGTGTATATGTGTGTGTCTATGTGTGTATATATGTATGTATGTATGTATGTATATATATATATATATATATATATATATATATATATATATATATATATATATATATATATATATATATATATATATATATATATATGTGCGTGTGTGTGTGTGTGTGTCTATATGCATCTGTATGTGTGTGTAAATGTGTGTGGATGTGTGTATCTGTGTATGTAAGTCTGTATGTGTCTATGTGTGTATGTGTTTGTTTATATATGTCTGTGTGTATCTCTGTGTGTAAGTTTGTATGTGTGTATGTGTGTGTTTTTATGTGTGTAAGTGTGTGTGTGTGTGTCTATGTGTGTATGTCTATGTGTATGCATGTGTAAGTGTGTCTGTGTATGTGTGTGTGTGTAAATCTATGTGTATATGTGTGTGTATGTGTATATGTGTGTATGTGTCCATGTGTGTGTATGTATCTATGTGTGTGTATGTGTCTATGTGTGTATGTGTATGCATGTAAGCATATATCTATGCATATGGATGTGCATTATGTATGCATATGTATGCATGTGTGTGTATGTGTGTGTGTATATGTTTTTATGTTTGTGTATGCATGTAAGTATGTATAAATGCATATGTGTGTGTATATGTGTGTATGTCTTTGTATGCATGTAAGTATGTATGTATGCATATGCATTATGTATGCATGTAAGTATGTATGTATGCATATGCATTATGTATGCATATGTATGCATGTATGTGTATGTGTGTGTATGTCTCTTTATGTGTGTGTGTATGTGTGTATGTCTCTCTCTCTATGTGTGTGTGTGTCTATGTGTGTATATATATCTGTGTGTATGTGTGTGTATACATGTAAGCATGTATGTATGCATATGCATATGCATTATGTATGCATATGCATATGCATTATGTATGCATATGCATATGCATTATGTATGCATATGTATGCATGTGTGTGTATGTCTGTGTATGTGTGTGTATGTCTCTCTCCGTGTGTATGTGTGTATGTGTGTATGCATATGTATGCATGTGTGTGTATGTGTGTGTATGCATGTAATTATGTATGTATGCATATGCATTATGTGTGTATGTGTATGTGTGTATGTGTGTGTCTATGTGTGTGTGTATGTGTGTGTATGCATGTGTATGTGTGTGTAAATATGTGTGTATATGTGTGTGTATGTGTCTATGTGTATGTATGTGTCTATGTGTGTGTATGTGTATGCATGTGCATTATGTATGCATATGTATGCATATGTGTGTGTATGTGTGTATATGTGTCTATGTGTGTGTATGTGTATGCATGTATCTATGCATGTGCATTATGTATGCATATGTGTGTGTATGCATGTAACTATGTATGTATGCATATGTATATGCATTATGTATGCATATGTATATGCATTATGTATGCATGTATGTGTATGTGTGTGTATGTCTCTCTATGTGTGTGTACGCATATATGTGTGTGTATGTGTGTATGTGTGTACGTGTGTATGTGTGTCTGTGTGTCTATGTGTGTATGTGTATGTGTGTATGCGTGTGTATGTGTGTGTATGCATGTAAGCATGTATGTATGCATATGCATGTATGTGTGTGTATGTGTGTATCTATATATATGTGTCTATATGCATGTGTATGTGTTTGTGTAAATGTGTGTATGTGTGTGTGTGTGTAAGTGTGTGTGTCTATGTGTGTGTGTATTTGTGTGTATGTGTATGTGTGTGTATGTGTGTATGTGTGTGTGTGTCTATGTGTGTATATACGTGTGTATCTATATATATGTGTCGGTGTGCATGGTGTATGTGTGTGTGTAGATGTGTATGGATGTGTGTGTGTAAGTGTGTATGTGTCTATGAGTGTGTATGTGTTTATGTGTGTGTATGTGTCTATGTGTGTGTATGTGTATGCATGCATGTATGCATATGCATGTGCATTATGTATGCATATGCATGTGCATTATGTATGCATATGCATGTGCATTATGTATGCATATGCATGTGCTTTATGTATGCATATGCATGTGCATTATGTATGCATATGTGTGTGTATGTGTGTGTATGCATTATGTATGCATATGTGTGTGTATGCATTATGTATGTGTATGTATGCATGTGCATTATGTATGCATATGTGTGTGTATGCATGTAAGTATGTATGTATGCATATGCATATGCATTATGTATGCATATGCATTATGTATGCATATGAATATGCATTATGTATGCATATGCATATGCATTATGTATGCATATGCATATGCATTATGTATGCATATGCATATGCATTATGTATGCATATGCATTATGTATGCATATGCATATGCATTATGCATGCATATGTATGCATGTATATGTACATGTGTGTATGTCTCTCTATGTGTGTGTTTATGTATGTACATGTGTGCGTATGTGTGTGTATGTGTGTGTGTATGTGTGTGTGTATGAGTGTGTATGTGTGTGTATATGTGTGTGTGTATGTGTGTGTGTATGTGTGTATGCATGTGTATGTGTGTGTATGCATCATTATGTGTGTATGTGTGTATGTGTGTATGTGTGTGTGTATGTGTATGTGTATGTGTGTGTGTATGTGTCTATGAGTGTGTATGTGTTTGTGTGTTATGTGTCTATGTGTGTATGTCTATGCATGTATGTATGCATATTGTGTGTATGTGTGTGTATGCATTATGTATGCATATGTGTGTGTATGCATTATGTATGTGTATGTATGCATGTGCATTATGTATGTATATGTGTGTGTATGCATATAAGTATGTATGTATGCATATACATATGCATATGCATATGCATATGCATTATGTATGCATGTATGTGTATGTGTGTGTATGTCTCTATATGTGTGTGTGTATGCATATATGTGTGTGTATGTGTGTGTATATGTGTGTATGCATGTGTATGTGTGTGTATGCATCATTATGTGTGTATGTGTCTATGTGTGTATGTGTCTGTATATGTGTGTGTATATGTGTGTGTATGTGTGTGTGTGTGTGTCTATGTGTATGTGTATGTGTCTATGAGTGTGTATGTGTCTATGTGTGTGTATGTGTCTATGTGTGCATGTGTATGCATGTATGTATGCATATGTGTGTGTATGTGTGTGTATGCATTATATATGCATTATGTATGCATATGTGTGTGTATGCATATGTGTGTGTATGCATTATGTATGTGTACGTATGCATGTGCATTATGTATGCATATGTGTGTGTATGCATATATGTGTGTGCATGTATGTGTGTGTGTGTATGCATGTATATGTGTGTGTATGCATCATTATGTGTGTATGTTTGTGTATGTGTGTGTATATGTGTGTGTATGTGTGTGTGTGTCTATGTGTATGTGTGTTTGTCTATGTGTCTATATGTGTGTGTATGCATATGTATGTGTGTGTATGTGTGTGTATGTGTGTGTGCGTGCATACTTGGCTTCAACGAGTGCGCTCTTGCTCTCTCTCACTCTCTCTCTCTGGCGCTCTCTCTCTCTCACTCACTCTCTCACTTGTGCATCCAAATCCCGGCACAAATGTTCCGGGAGAAGTCAAAATTCTCTTTTAACATTCCAGAGCATCGCTTATGCGATGCTCTAGAACATAGGACGTCGCTTATGCGATGCTAAAACATCGCAGCCAGTTTGCCAATGTCACAAATAGCGTCGCTAATTAGCGTTGCTAATTAGCATCACTAATTAGTGATGCTATTTGTGACATATAGTTTTAGCATCGCATAAGCGATGCTAGCATCGCTTATGTGACGACCGCTCGTAAAAAAAAAACAAAAACAAGACCGTCGTTTATGCGACGGTAGCATCGCATATGCGATGGTTCTCTTTTTTTTTTCAATTCGGGGGCATCGCTACGCCCCCTATTTCTTGTAATGCTCACAGTTCACTTGTGCAGAATGTTTTGAATGGTCTTCCAAATTCATATCAGAGTTTTGCTTCTACTCTTTTATTGATGATGAAAGGCAATTTGAATGCCTTAACATTTGGGGAGTTAGTCTCTGCTCTCTTGCAGGAAGATCAATCTAGGCAAAACAAGTCCATTATGCATGTTGCAAATCAAACTTTCCTAGCTAGTCATAAGGGCAAAGGTAAATGGAGCTCTTCTACTAGTAAGAAAAAATCTACTAATTCTGCACAATCAAAGAAGGGTGGCAAAGACGAGAAGAAAACAAAAAAGCCGAAATTGTTTTGCAAATATTGTAAAGGAAATGATCATGTCATAAAGAGTTGTCCAAAGTTCGCTGCAAAAGAGGCAAAGAAGAAAGAGGTTGGAATGGTAGTTGCAGAGGCCTCTACACACAAAATAGAGTCTGTTAATCTTGTGCAGAATGAAGAATGGGCATTTACTACTATTTGCAGTTATGACCCATCTTCACATGAATAGTGTATGTCTACAGTACACTCAAATGTTTGGTACTTTGATAGTGGGGCTACCAAACATATTACCTCGTAACGCAATTTCTTCACTTCACTTGAGCATGCCCCTACAAGGAATACAATCATATATGCCAACAACTCCTCTTATCCTGTTATGGGAGTTGGTAACATCATTCTGACTATTATTGATGGTAGTTCTTTTACATTTTCAATTTCTTTATTTGTGCCAGGGATCAAGAAAAATCTATTATCAATTTCGACATTAGCCAAGATCGGCCTGGTTTTGAAATTTGTTGATGAGACATATGCAGTTCATGATCTATCAAATGGTGACATCATTATTGCTTTTGGCATTTTATGTCGTGTTTTGTATAAGCTCATAGATTGTGCAAAATCTATGAATGATTCAACATGTGCCCTTGAAGATTTTCAGGCCATGTCAGATGCAAAGCTTTGGCATGCACGCTCTGGTCATGTGAATTTTTCTAGTTTGCTATGCTTGCAAAAATCTGACATGGTGTCCCCTTTGCCCAAACTTGAAGCACCTAGTAAACATGTTTGTAAAGGTTGTATTTTGGGCAAAATGCAACATTCCTCATTCCCAAAAGATGGTTCAATTTGAGCTACTCAGAAATTGCAAGCTGTTCACGGTGATGTATGTGGTCCTCTGCAACCACCTTATTTTGGGAACTATCTTTACTTTGTGACTTTCATTGATGATTTTCCAGGCATGCATGGGTATATCCATTGAAACCAAAGTCTGAAGTATTTATGTGCTTCAAACAACTTCTGGTTTTAGTTGAAAATTTTTCAGCATGTAAAATGGGCACCCTCCATTCTAATCAAGGGGGGGGGGGTATATGTCTTGTGATTTTAATGCATTTCTGGCTGAATGTGGGATAAAACATCAGTGTATAGTGGCATATATACCTCAACAGAATGGAGTTGTAGAAAGAACGAACCGGTCACTCATGTAGATGGGGAGGTGTATGGTCAAGAGTCAAGCTTTACCACATAGTTTTTGGCTTGAGGTTGTTATGTGTGCGAATTCTATGCTATGTCTGCCTCTATTCTTTGTGATAAGAATGAGCCTGTTTCATTTGACAAAGCTCAAAATTCAAAAAATTGGATGGCTGCTATGCAATCAGAATATGATGCTATTATGAAGAATGGTACCTGGTCTTCATGTGGCTTGCCTCCTGCCAAGAAGGCCATTGGCACTACATGGATATACAAGTTGAAGCCTAATCTTGATGGAACAGTTGACATGTATAAGGCTAGGCTTTTTGGTAAGGGTTATGTTCATGAAAGGGGGATTGATTTTGATGAGACCTTTGCTCCTATGTGCGGAATTACTACTCTTCATAGCGTCTCTGCACTTGTAGCTCGTCATGGTTTGAATGTACATCAATTGGACATTAAAATTGCATTTCTTAATGGTGACTTGAATGAAGAAGTGTATGTTTTTCAGCCCCATGGTTTTGTGTAGCAAGTGCATGAAAACAAAGTGTACATGTTGAAAAAGGCATTATATGGTTTGAAGCAAGCACCACATGCTTGGTATGAAAATATACATGCCTACCTGATTGCACATGGTTTTGAGAACAATCCAACTAAGTGCACCTTATATGTTAAGCATGCAAATGATGTGCTTCTGATCATTGTTGTCTATGTTGTTGACATGCTGCTCATTGCTCCTCATGAGAAGCATATTGCTGATTTTAAGGCTGATTTGCATGCCTCATTTGAGATGTCAGATTTGGGGCATTTGCATCATTATTTGGGCATTTAATTTATGCAAGTTGATGGAGGAATAGCTTTGTGTCAAACAAAATATATTGACATATTATAAGAGAGTTTTGGCCTTGAAGATTGCAAACCTATTGCCACTCCTATGGAAATAGGTTTACGATTGAGTCTTCATGAGGTTGGAGATGCATTTGATGTTGTTCTCTATCAGCAGGCTATTGGATGCTTGGTTTTCTTATGCATTACATGGCTAGATATTCAGTTTGATGTCTCACAGATGAGAAGGTTTATGCATTGCCTAGGTGTCAAGCATTGGTAGGCAGTTAAATGCATGTTTTGCTACTTGAGTGGCACCCGGCTACTTGGATTGTTTAATCCCAATGGGGGATCACTACTACTAGATTTACATCCTACTATAGCCACTTCTAGTTGTGCGGCTGAGTATAGGGCAGCTTTCACAACAATTGTTGAGTGTGTGTGGCTCATATGCCTTATGGGTGATTTGGGTGTTGGTCAATCTTCTGCCTCCACCATCTTCATTAATAGTCAAAGTGCATTGGCAGTTGCAAGGAACCCTCTGTCCCATGCTCACACTAAGCACATTGAGGTGCACTATCATTATGTCACGGAGAGGTTCTCTATTGGAGAGATCGGTTTGGCATATGTCCCCACATAGAAGAACATTGCATACCTTTTCACAAAGGCTCTGCCTAGGGAGAAGTTTGAAGCTTTCAGCAAGGCTGTGGGACATATCTTTTTTACTTCTTTCATTGATAATGGTTCTCCTTCTAATCCCTATGGTTCTAAATCTTAGTGAAATAAAAATGCTAGTCTCGATTGTGCAAATTAAGCATTTTGTTTAGACAAAATCCTTTGTGATTGAGCATGATCAAGATCACTATTCATATCTGACATTGTTGCCATGTTTTACTTTCAAATATGCAAAACAAAAACTTTACATTTAAATCATTGCCATGTTTTGCTTTCAAATGAATCCACATAATTTAAATAAATCCAAATCATTGACATCATTCAATCCACATAATTCAAATGAATCCACATTGTTCAGTCTACATAATTCAAATGAATCCATATCATTGACATCATTCAATCCAGATCCTTTACAACAATCAATCCACCTAATTCAAATGAATACACATCATTTAATCAACATAATTCAAATGAATCCACATCATTCAAATGAATCCACATCATTTAATCCACATAATTCAAATGAATCCTCATCGTTCAAATGAATCCACATGAAATCATTGAAACCATATCATTGACATCATTCAATCCACATATTCAAATGGATCCACATTATTTAATCCACATAATTCAAATGAATCCACATCATATAATCCACATAATTCAAATGAATCCACATCATTGACATCATTTAATCCACCTAATATAAATATAGGTAGATAGAAAAATAAGTATATAAATTGGTGGATAGATAGATATGGTGATAAATACATAAATCTATAAATTGATTGATAGATAGGTAGACATGGTGATAAATAAATTAATAGATAAATAGATAGAACGGTTGATATATGGATATAAATATAGGTAGATAGATTGATTCATTGATAGATATGTAGATAAATATATAGATAATGAAAATAATCTAGATCATAACATTTTAATCTACATCCGTCATAATCACTTCAAGTAAAAATCCTATATAATTACTGCATATCCAAATCCACAATTGTGAAAATAAGTTCCACAATTCAAATAACGAAAATAATGAACTAACTAGCAAAACCACTTGAGAAGAGACAACATGTCTCTACCCATCCAACTGCACCCATATATATATGCCTCTAGCCAAGGGATCCATGTCCTTGGGATTGGCTAAGTGTCCAACCAAGTGTCCCTCATGTGGATACTTTCCCAAGGGTCATCACATGTCTTCTAATTTCCCAAGGTCTATGACATGCCTTCTAAATCAAATGAGGATTCTTCTCTCATGTACACCCAAGGTGGCCCCAAGAGAAGCTTCTTCCAAGAATAAGGTTCCCACAACTTAGAATAAATCAAATCTAAGGTTCCAACCATTCAATTGGGAGCTCATATGAACAAATAACCTAAGGGTTAATACCAAGGGTTCAACCCAAAGGTTCAAGCATATTCCAAGGATAATTCAAGGGATAAAAAAAGGTGAATGTATATCATATTCTGTACGTATTCTTCCAGAAAATTATGATGGATTAGTTACATCCCTTAACACTCAAGTAAGACCAACTCCCCTTACATTTGAAGAGTTTTGTGCTATGCTTTTAGAAGAGGAGATGTGGTTGAAGAATCAGCAAAGTACAAGTGATGCTGCATTCTCAGCCAATGCAAAAGGAAAAGGCTCTTCTGATGGATCAAAGAAGATGTCAAAGGAGAAAAACTTCACAAGAAGTTGCTTCTATTGTGAAAAGAAAGGCCATGCCATTAAGGATTGCAGAAAGAAGCAAGCTGATGAATGAAATGGGACTGTAAAATCATCCTGGAAGAACAAAGAGTCTACAAACAACACAGAGTTGGAACTATGGGTACCTATTGAAGAGGTATGCTCATATGCTCAAGCTCGTGTTGATGAACCATGGATTTTAGATAGTGGAGCTTCTCACCATATGACCAATAAAAAGGATTAGTATAATTCCCTAGTGCCTCTACGGTTATCCATCAATGTAGTGGTGGGAAATGACTCCAAATGTCTAGCTGAAGGAACTAGAACTGTCTCTTTTATCACTTCTCTAGGTATTGAGAAAAAGTTATCCTATGTTCTCTATGTAACTACACTTAAAAGAAATTTGTTGTCAATTTCGTCGTGGACTCGTTCACTTCAATAAGAGTGGTGCAGAAATCATGGATTCATCAAGTAATGTAGTAGGAAAAGGCATAAGATGTGATAACTTGTATGAGTTAAGTGTCTTAACTGCTACAGAAGATAAAGATGTAGGTTATGGCAATAACGATTTGGGCATCTCGGATTCGTAGTTTTGAAGGAGATGCAAAGAATAGGGATGGTTGCTCATTTGCCTGCATTTTTAGAGTTGCAGGAAACTTGTGAAGCTTGCATGATGGGCAAACAACAATGAAAAGAATTTCCACGAGAGACCAACAATCAATCTCAAGCTCCTCTAGAGTTGGTTCATGCTGATCTCTGCGGTAAAATGTCTACACCTGGTTTAGGAGGATCTTTCTACTTTTTATTGTTAGTCGATGATTATAGTAGAAAAATGTGGGTTTATTTCATTCGAGAGAAGGCTGATGCTTTTGAAAAATTTAAAACATGGCATATGCATGTTGAAAATGAATCAGGAAGAAATTGAAGAAGTTTAATACAGATAGAGGAGGTGAATTCTTGTCAACATAATTCAATAATTATTGTAGGGAGCATGGTGTGAAAAGGCAACTTACTACAGCTCATACGCCTCAACAAAATAACATTGTTGAGCATAGGAACAGGACAGTAGTTGAAATGGCTCACTGTATGTTAAAGGCTCAAGACATGGCTGATTCATTCTGGGCAGAAGCAGTCAATACAGCAGTCTTCATCCTTAATCAAAGCTACACGAAAGCACTAAAGGGGATGACTCTTCAAGAAGCATATTTTGGTAAAAAGCCTTGAGTTTTGCATTTTAAAATTTTTGGTTGTTTCTATTATGCACATATTCCTGATTCAACAAGATCAAAGTTGGATTCAAAAAGCAAAAAGTGTGTCTTCCTAGGATATAGTGAAGAATTTAAAGCATACAGGTTGTGGGATCATGAGGCAAGGAAGATTTTTGTCAACGAGATGTGGTGTTTGATGAACAACCACACTTAGTAGAAGACAAAGGTAAAACTACTATCTCATCAAACAGGGAATTATCTCACCTTGTGCCTATCAAAAGACAGGTTAAATTTGAGGAGGAGGAAACATCTGATGGTGAAATTTCCTGAGCAAAAAGCCAACCAGTTGTAGCTGCACAACATAAGCCACTACCAAAGTGGGCACAACAACTGTTTGATGATTGCAATCCACATGTCGATGTACTAGAATCATCCTTAGATGGATTATGAACATCAAAGAGAATAGAGGAGCAAAGAAGATCCTCAGAACACATTGTTAACATGGCTCTAATGGCAGATATCATGGGCTCGATAAAGGAATCTACCACCATTGAAGAAGCCCTTGATGATCCAGGTTGGAAAGCGGCAATGCAGTTTGAGTATGATAGTATACTCAAAAATGATACATCGGATCTATTTGACTTGCCGCCAAAGAAGAAGGTAATAGGTACTAAATGGATTTTGAAAACTAAGTATAAAGCAGATGGCATATTAGAAAAGGATAAGGAAAGATTAGTTGCACAGGATTTTTCACAAATCAAAGAAATTGATGCTCAAGAAAATTTTGCACCAATAGCACACATGACAACTATTCGGATGGTACTTGCAATAGCTGCACAAAATCCCTAGACTATTTTTCAAATGGATGTCAAATCTGCATTTTTGAATGGTCACCTCAAGGAGGAGGTATATGACTAGGTTTTGAGGTGCCCAATTCAGAAAGTAAAGTTTGCAGGTTGAAGAAAGCTTTGTAGGGGACTTAAGCAAGCACCACGGGCTTGGTACCAATAGATATAATTTTTTTTCAAAAATATGGGTTTTGAAAGAAGTACTTCTGATGCTAACTTGTATGTAACAAAAAGGGATAGCAAGCTACTTGTTGTCATTGTATATATAGATGATTTGATCTTCCATCAATATATAATCTTTCATTTTTGGCATGTAAAATCCTTCTAAGGGATGTTGTGTTCAAGCATATTCCATAGTACTCATGCTTTGAACATAACGTGAAAGTCGATGCCAATCTCCCCATCCATATATAGGACCAAAAAATGACATAAGAGTGACTTCAGAGTTCGGAGGCACATACAAATCCTCTACAATAAAGAGACCATGACCAGCATTAGTGATAGTGGATGGAGCAATCATATAGTGTTACCCCAAAAACCTCTCCATCTAAAGGAAATGGTCCTCTATTCCATCCTCCATATCTTCTTCTATCACATGTTTGTACTAGAGAACGATCACGAGCTGACAATGGATAATCTCTAGCCATTTCAGTCTCTAAACCAGGAGGTAGAGGATTTCTAGAAACCTCTGCTTGTAATTGATGAACAGCAAGTCCATGATGTGTATGAGCTATATTAACATTATGAGAAAAATTATCATCATCATCATCATCGAGCAAGTATTCCTGCATATCAACAATAATTTGATTTTGTATATGGTTTTTAAATAAAATAATGACATTAATTTATATAAAAAATACATACCCAAGCATTATCACGTTGACCACGTGATGGTGCATGCTCAAAAGTACCATACTCTGCCTCATGTTCAATACATTCCAATCGTGGTCTTCGATACGTACCATAACAAGAGTTACACCAACATATAATATGCTCTTGATAGTAAAATTCATCATAATTCCTATCGGAGGACACATGTGAAGTCGTTGCATGGGTAGGAGGTGGTGGAGTACCCTCTGATTGATCAAAATCTGATTATAATAAGAAACAAAAAAATATATAAGTTATATATCCATCAAATATATTTAAAATTTAATGTTTGATATACTTACAGTATATAGTCGTTGCACGATGAGGAGACGATGGTGGAGTTCCATCTGATTGATCAGAATCTACAAATAATGGTATTTGATATTAATAATCTGATTATTTACATACATAAACATTCACATATACATATTTACACATACACACATATTCACATATACACATTTACACATACACACATATTTACATATACATAAATACACATTATTGTGGGATAAATGCATGTATTTTGTATGAATGAGTGTATATGCATGCATGTGTGTGTACGTATATATGTGGATATCTATATGTGTGTTTATGTTATATGTATGTATATGTGTATATGTATGCATATATGTATGCGTATATGTTTGCATGTATATGTGTATGTGTATGTGTATGTGTATGTGTATGTGTGTGTATGTATGTGTATGTATTTTGATTTTTTTTAATCTGTTTGAGATTAAATTAACAGGAGATATTGTATGGTGGAAAAGAATAAGAGGCGACCTAACATACCACCTGAGACATGGCAGTTTTTTCGTAGATAGCTATGTCTTCAAGAGTCATTTCCTTAGTAGAAGGTATACAAATTAATTATTTATATTTATAATTTGCATATATTTTAGTAATTTTTTACATTTAATTTATGTATTTTTTTCATAAATAAACAGGCTATTGCAAAGAAGAGAGTTGAGTCGGGCCACACATCGCACCTAGGCCAAATGGGCCATCATGGTTTTGTAGCTACATTTGTAAGTATATGTGTTATTGTGAGTATATTTCTTATTTTAGTTAAAATGCAAGAAACTAATCTTTTTTATTTGTTTCAATGCAGTGAAAGGATTATGGCCGATATCCTACGAAACATGAGATCGAGTATGCTACACATTTTGGATATCGGCATTTGAGCGAGTATATGCGAGATCATCCGGATGCCTTTGTGAGTATTATTAAATTTTATATAATTATTTTATTTTTATGAATGGTTTAATTGTTTTACTTATTTATGTTTGTTATATGTAATACAGGAGTATTATGGAGAGGAAGATATGGATGAGGTGGAGAGATAGACACGGGAGGGACGATCTCGATCGCCACAGGGTGATCATGATGATGAGGATGAGGATGATCATGATGATCATGATGATCATGATGCTGCTCATGATGATGATGATTAGGATTCTTGATTATGACATTGGATTATATGTATTTACATTGATATATATATATATATATATATATATATATATATATATATATATATATATATATATATATATATATATATATATATATATATATATATATATATATATATATATATATATATATATATATATTATCTATATATTTTTCATTTCAGTTATGTTTTGAATTGTGTGTATGGTATTAAGTAATGAAAAGTTTTGTTCTATTGATTGTTATTATTGTTTATATTAAGCATGTGTTTTAGCTTTAATTATATAATGCATTCATATGTGTGTACATAAGTGTATATGTATGTATGTGCATGTGTATGTGTGTGTATATGTATGTATGTGCATGTGCATGTGCATGTGTAAGTGTATATGTGTGTATATGAGTATGTGCATGTGCAGGTGTATGTGTGTGTATATGTATGTGCATGTATATGTGTATATGTATGTATGTGCATGTGTGTGTGCATGTGTATATGTGTGTGTATGTATGTGCATATATATCTGTATGTGTGTTTATATATACATAGGTGCATATGTATGTGTATGTGTATAAACATATACAAATGTATGTATATGCATGTGTATATGTATGAAACATGCATGTGTGTGTGGATGCATTTCCATTTGCATCCATGTGCATGCATGTGAATGTGCATGCATGTGGATGTGCATATACATGTATTTAAGTATACGTTAATGTGTGTATGTGTACCTATATATGCAATAATGCATGCATGTAAGTCTTTTTATGTGGTTGTAGAAATGTTTATGCATATGCATGTGTATGTGTGTGTATGTGTAAGTGTATGTGCACATTATCTATGTGTATATATGTGTGTGTATGTGCATGTGTATATGTGTATATGTGTGAACGTGCATCTTCATCATGTATAAGTGTATATGTGCATATCAATAAGTGTGAGTATGCTATCTAATGAAAATAACACAATTCAAATGATATACAAAGAATAGAAACTATACTTACAATAGTTAGCCATACTTTTTGCTTGGTTAGCTTCTTGAATAACCTGCAATAAAGAGAGAGAGAGAGAGAGAAGAGAGAGAGAGAGAGAGAGAGAGAGAGAGAGAGAGAGAATTCAAAGAGAGGAAGACGAGAAAGAGAGAAACAGAGACAAAGAGAGACAATAAGATAGAGCTTAGGCAAAACAACAATTCTGCATATACTTGTTTCAGCTCGTAAGCACAACGCAATTGCAAACATTGGAGAGCTCTTCAATCAGATGCATGAAAATGCCGATCGAAGAGCTTCCAACATTTTAAATTTTTTTCGTCAACAGACCATCGTGTAAGCGATGGTAACACATCGTAAAAACCACTGGAATTGGTGTCGCATAAGCGATATTTTTAAGCGTCGCTTTTTTTAACTGTCGCATTAGCGACGCTCTATGCGAGCGTCGCACGGTTTGGCTCGTCGTTTAATCGACGGTCCATGCTCGACACTCCTTGCGATGCATTTTACAATTTTATAGCGACGAAATTGTGTCGCCATGCGGCCGTATTCCTTGTAGTGGAGGCAATACTTCATCAACAGAATTCAACTACTCCTTCAAATCTTTGATCTTTGTCAAAAAATTGTCCATGGAATCTCCTTCATTCATGTGCTCACTCTCTAGCTCTTTTCGAAGGTAAGCAACATGAGCCTCATTCCTTCCCCCGTATAAAGTGGTAAGTGTATTGCAAGCATCCTTGCTGTTCTACAAGAGCGAATTTGAGGAATAATGGCACGTTTGATAAAAAAAGGCTATCAATGCACGTCTTGAGCATCTTTGCCATCCCAACAAAGTTGCTCTATAGTAGGTGCATTAGGAACTGCAACATGAATAGGAACATGAATAATATCGCCATCTTCAATGCCATTTCACATCACCTTCAACAATTGTGTTTGTAGGTGAAATAGGATGTTTTTCAACACCCTACACAATATTCCATAGTCCCTTTTGCAACCAATACAAGACACATCATATAAGCCCAAAATGGGTAATAGGTACCATCCAACTTATCCTCAATGGCCAACATACAGAATGCATCACTGCTTTTTGCTGTGGCCACTAGTGAATTAAAATACCCTAAAATGACTTTATCTCAAAAAGTTGAACAGAACTACTATCGAGTTCTACTAAGGTACTCCGAATCATATCTTTGTTTGAGAAGGAGGAATCTCTAATTTTGCAATTTCTACTTTTGGTACTCCGAATCATATGTTGTTCTTTGATCAATTTGGTTTGTTTGTACAACCTCGTCTTTGATTCAACCCCCTTCTCGTCTCCCTCCCCTTTCTCTTACTCCCTTTTACTTCTCCTTGCACTCATCCCGTTTCTCCTTCAGCCCTTCAACTCCTCTTCTTCTTACTTCTACTCCTAGCCTTTCCCGTATCTTCCCTGAGCCCCTTCCTCTCCGTGTGACCAATGCACTTTCACGGTTGTCCTCTACTTTCTTTTACTCTATGGTTAGAACGTATACACCTGAAACTCATAAGGATGTTCACATATAAATTTAAAATCCATGTTCTAAGGACAAATTTCATATCAATAGCCTTGGAACCATCAATAAATCATTACTTTGCAAGAGGTTTCTGGGTATTTCAAATAGTAAGTCATATTATATGTTCTGTTCCTTCCCTGTTTAGGTCACAAGAATTGATGATTTGATATATATTGAATGGGAATAGTTTTTCAATCTTCGACTTTACAGAGGATGCCTGTGAAATTCATTCTTCTCTAAGATAATTTTTTAGAGCACGTCAACATGGAAAACACAGATCGTGAGTATAAAACAATATCCAAAAAGTGATGGAGCCACACTTCACGTTCATTTTGCATACTTAAGCTAAGCGATTTTAGTAGCTATGGAACCCAGGAATAATTTGCTACTTACCTGCAATCGGGTGTTTGTCTTGGACCTGCACATGTCCGCTATGCACACTTCAGAAAATCAATGTTAATTGGCCGGTGGCTCTCTAGATGCTCTTTTTTTTTTTTGAGAGTACAATGAATTGGAAAGACACACACATACCCAACCTCGTAAGGTAGAGGCACCCATCTTGGGGAAATCTGAGGCATCCATCCTTAGATGGGACTTGAACCCTGGTCATCTGCCTAAGAGTACAAGTTATGTTTTGGAGCTCGTTTAAGAGATTCAGTTTTAAATTATCATATTTTGGACAAACAATAACACATAGATCCACCTCTATTTCAAGCGAAGACACCAAAACTATAAGGAGAACATCATTGGGGTGTTCTCGAGAGGTTCTCATACTGTATGACAAGCTCTATCAAATGTAACATGGATTACACTCCTAACATGCACGAAAAACTATGATACCCATACATATGCTGAAGGAATTTTATGTACATCGTTCCACAAAATACCACCAAATATTTTACTTATGTCGTTTTTGTCTATTTTCTAGAGTGTGATTTGTTATCCTTTCCAATTTGAAGCTCACTATTGATGACAATTTTCTTTGCAAGACACCTAAAGCGCCCATATATTCTAAAAAATGGAAGCATGTCAGTGGAAAAAAATCAACAATTCATTCAGTTAACACATTGCGATAGTGCGTTTGGGGGCTAAAACGAGCTCAAGTTGCAATTTTGACACCACAAAGCGAAGTTGCTTTGGACTTCTAACCGCCTTGAGTATGCTCAACAAATTTCATGCAATTCTGAGACTGTGATTGGAGGGGTGTTGATTATGCCCTAGATGAAGCGGCGACCTGCTTTGATACCAAATGTTAGAGTTTGAGGTCTACAAAAGCACACTGACAACACAAGGAAGAAGAAGAATAAGAAGCTTGGAGCACAACACACAATACTGAATGTATTACCAAGAGAATGTACAAAGATAAGTTACCCATTAGGGTTATAGGCGTATATACAAGGTAGGGAAAAAAAACTTCATAAAGAGGAAAAAAAGTGCCCCAACGGTCCTAGTGTGTTCACACACATCACTACCTAAATATATCAACACAAAGAACATAACCTTATTCATGATTTATCATCACAGGGATCAGAGTTATACAATGAGGGATTAACAATTCCAAGTTCATAAAGAACATTTGACGATCAAGAAAAGATAATTGATGATTTACAAAATCAAGTTAAAAATTTATAAATATCTCTCGACGCATATGAGAAAAGATATGGAAAACTATGAGAAAGCATTTTGCTAAATTGGATGAAAACATTCTTGGATCCCTTCACTACAAGGAATATGGGCACATAGCGATGGTTAACGCGATACAATTTTGTCGCTATGTAATTGCATAAAACATTGCAACAAGCATCGAGCGCACAACTTCAGTTAAACGATGAAAAATTCCATGTTCTTATTGACGTGTGGAATGACGAGCATTGCGACAGTTACATTGAGCGTCGCTAAAGTGACAAAATAAAAAAGCATCTTGTAAGCGATGCTAAACTGCATCACATAAACGATGCTAATTAGCGTTGCTTATGCGACGCTATCCGGAGATGAATTTACGACAGTTTAGCATCATTTACACCATGGTTTTTTGACAAAAAGAAACATTGGAGGCTCTTCGATCGACATCTACACACATCTGATCAAAGAGCTCTCCAACGTTCACAATTACGTTATGCTTATGAGCTGAAACAATCACTTACTGAATTGTTGTTTTGGCTGATCTCTATCTTATTGTCTCTCTCTCTCTCTCTGTTTCTCTCCTTTCTACCTCTTTTTCTCTTTGAATTATGTCTCTTTCTCTCTCTCTCTCTCTTTATTGCAGGTTACTTAAGAAGTTAATCAAACAAAAAATATGGCTAACTTTTGTAAGTGCAATTTCCATTCTTTGTATATCATTCGAATCGTGTTATTTTCATTAGTTAGCATACTCACACTTATTGATATGCACATATACACTTATACATGAAGATGCACGTTAACACATATACGCATATAGCATGCACATACACACACAGATATACACACACATACATGTGCACATACACTTACACATACACACACATACACACACATACACATGCATATATGCACAAACATTTCTACAAACACATAAAAAGACTTGCATGCATGCATTATTGCATATATACATAAACACATTCACACATACTTAAATACATGTATATGCACATCCACATGCATGCACATTCACATGCATACATATACAAATGGATGCAAATGGAAATGCATCCACATGCACATGCATGTTTCATACATATATACATGCATATACATACACTTGTATATGTTTATACACATACACATACATATGCACATACATACATATACACACACATACACATGTATACACATATGTATGCACATATGTACACACACATATGCACATACACACACATGCACATACATACATATACACATATACATGCACATACACACATACACACATATACACATATAAACATACACTTACACATATACATGCACATACATACATATACACACACATACACATGCACATGCACATACACATACATATGCATATACACTTACACATGCACATACACATACATACTTATACGCACACATACACATGCACATGCACATACACATACATACACATGCACTTACACATACACATGCACATACATGCATATACACATATACATATGTACATATATACATATACACACACATACACACATATACATGCACATACATACACACACATACACATGCACATACATACATATACACACATACACATGCACATACATACATATACATGCACATACACATATACACATACACTTACATATATACATGCACATACATACATATACACATACACATGCACATGCACATACACATACAAACATATGTACACTTACACATGCACATGAAAATACATGCATATACACATATACATATGCACATACATACATGCACATATATATACATAGATACATACATATACATGCATATAGACACACTCACACAAATATAGATTTATACCTACATGTGCATCTATACATTTTATACACACACAATGAAGTATTTCGATGGCGATGCACCACAGTGCGCTCTCTTCTCGCGATCTCCACGAAGATATCCTCGAAGTAGAAAACCGAGCGCCTAAGGCCACACACGGTACTCTGCATAGAGACTACAAAATATGCAGAAAAACACAGTACACAGGGAGCACAAAGACAGACTTCTTAGGGCTTACAAATGCGGTCAAACTTACAATCTGTGACTAACTAGGCCACTATATGTTTTATTAAAGAACATATACAAAGAAGTGTCCAGTGGCCATTTGGCCTTTCACATGGCACTCTGACTATCACTGAACAAACGAGGTACATGCTGAGGTAAACCCATATCACAAGCAAGACAAGAAAGCCACAATGCTTCCTTACATGCCTCACTTGCTGCAACATACTCTACTTCTGTGGTGGAAACAGTTGTACATTCTTGACAACGAGATCTCCAAGAGATAGAACCTCAAGCAAAATGAAATATGTACCTGGATGTAGACTTACGATTGTCTACACAACCAGCATAATCAGAATCTGTGTAACCAATGATGGATGCTTTCCCTCTACGTAAGCATAGACACTTGTCCTAGTGCCACTCAGATATCCTAAAATCATCTTGACTGCTTCTCTATGTTTCTTGCCAGGATTAGACATATATCTGCTCACAACTCCCACTGCAAATGCAATGTCTAGTCTTGTAGCTACCATAGCATACATGAGACTACCAACAACAGACTGATAGGGAATTTTGGTCATGAATTCCTTTTCCTCATCTCATTTGGGGCAATCATCCTTGCTCAATTTCACATATGTGGGTAAAGGTGTACTCAATGCCTTTCCACCTTGTATATTGAACTTGTGAAGTACTTTGGATATGTACTCACTTTGAGACGAGTATATGCATCTTTTGCTCCTATCACGAGTTATGCGCATGCCAAGAATATTTTTGGCATCCCCCAAATACTTCATATCAAATGTCTGACTCAACTTCTTTTTGAGAATTGACAAATCATAAGAGGACTTCCCAACAATCAGCATATCATCGACATAAAGTATCAAGCATATCAAGCTTCCATCTGAGCATCTCTTTGTGTAGAGACAATGATCCTCATTGCTTCGAGAATAGCCTTGAGACTTCATAAAATCATCAAACTTTTGGTACCATTGTCTAGGGGACTGTTTAAGTCCATACAAGCTCTTCTTAAGCTTACAAACTATACTTTCCTTGCCAAGAACTATATGACCCTCTAGTTGTTCCATATCGATCTCATTTGTAAGATCTCCATGCAAGAGAGCAGTTTTCACATCCATTTGGACTAGCTCTAAGTCATCCATTGCAACGAATCCAAGCAACATGCGCATGGTAATCATCTTGACACTTGAGAGAAGATTTCCTTGAAATCAACACCATGTTGTTGCTTAAAACCCTTTGCAACAAGTCATGCTTTATACTTTGGAGAAGCACTATCTGATGTGAATTTCAGCTTGTATACCCATTTACATGGTAAAGCTTTCTTGCCCTTTGGCAAAGGTACTAAATCCCAAGTACCATTCTTGTGAATAGAATCCAACTCAGTCTTCATGGCACACTCCCACTTGACATGATCCTCTATCTTCATAGCTTGTTTGTAGCAAGAAGGCTCACCAACATCTGTTAGCATAAAAAAATCTAAACCTAGAACATATCTATCAGGTGGATGTGACACATGTGCAGAACGTCTCAATGGTTGCTGAACAGGAATATGTGCAGAATGATGTGAATGGACATTCTCTTGAACATCCCTATGTGCATCATTTTTATGCATGCTAAGGAGAGCACTAGTATCCTCAAACACCACTCTTCTCGCTTCAACCTTCGTAATGGGCTATTTATGCATCTTAGACTCATTGAAAATGACATCACTACTTCTTATCACTAACCGTATTTCAAGATCCCATAAGCGATATCCAAATTGTCCTTCTTGACCATATCCAAGAAAAATGCATTTCTTTGACTTATGATCCAACTTTTGTCTAAGATTCTTTGGTATATGAACATATGCTTCACACCCTAAAAACTCAAAGATGATCATAATATGGTGACTTCCCTGTCTGTAACTCTTGTGCCACTTTCAAACCTTTGGCAGTACTAGGTGAAAGATTAATCACATGAACTGCAGTCAATACTGCTTCTACCCAAAAACCTTGTGAGAGGTTTGCATGATGCAACATAGAGACTACTCTATCTTGAATAGTTCTATTCATCCTCTCAGCTACACCATTGTGTACTGGGGTATAAGGAGCTGTACACTCTCTACAAATCCCTCTAAACTGACAAAAAAGGCTGAATTCATGTAAGGTATACTCACCCCCATTATCTAAATGTAAAGCCTTAAGCTTAGTTCCTTTTTCAGTCTCAATTGAAGCAAGCCATTTTTTGAAAGCAAGGAATACCTCATCCTTCGATTTGATAGGATATACCCAAAATTTTCTAGTAGCATCATCTATGAAATTGACAAAGTAAAGAGAACCACCTAAGGACCTAGTCGGCATAGGACCACACACATATGTATGAATGAGATCTAAAGGCTGAATTGAAGAGTCAATGTGCATTCTATGCACATTTCTAATTTTCTTTCCATATTGACAATGCTCACAAAATGAAAAATCAGAGAAAGATAACACAGGTAAGTAGCCAGAACGGGAAAGATTTTCCATTCCACTACGAGATATATGGCCCAAACGACCATGCCAAATACAAGCCATAGGCTGTTCAGTAATAGCTAACAAGTGTTCTTTCTGTGATATGAATAAAGGATAAAGTGAGCCAACTTTGCCTCCTTTTGCAATAACCATATTGCCCTTTGATATGCGAAAGGACTGAGCATAGAAGACCACCTTGTAACCAAGGTCATCAAGTTGACCAACTGACATCAAACTACGTGATAACTGAGGTACATGGTGTACATTATGCATAGTAAATTTTGAACCATCAATGAACTGCACAACCACATCTCCAATCCCCACAACATCACACTGGTAAGAATCACCAAGTCTCATGGTACCAAGAGACTTTGCTGCATAATTAGAGAACCATTCTCTATGTGGTGTCACATGGAAAGAAGCACCAGAATCTAGCAATCACGCGTGGGAAAGAGAATCAGCCATAAGAGCCTCACTTGGCACAATACTATCAAATGTCAACACATCTGCATCATCAGAAATAGCATTAATTTCTTCAATCTTCAGAGTCGAAGTAGATGGTGCACGTAACTATTTAACATGCCCATCAAAATCCTGTCCTTTACCTTTAGCATTCTTTAATGCATAATAATCTTTCTTCATGTGTCCTTTCTTATGACAATAATGGCATTCGATATCCCTCTTCCTTGATTTACTTTTACTCTTATTCCGATGACCATTCTTTTCCTTGTTCTTGCTCCTGCCACATTGTTGATTCTTTCCTTGGTAAGAATCACGAACATTATATGCATATCCACTCTGAGTGCCAACCATAGATTTTCTACAAATCTCCTCACTCAAGAGTGCTCCACATATGTCATCATAGACGAATTTACCACCAGGTGCACTATTGCTAATAGCTGTGCAAAATGTATCCCATGATGAAGGCAAGGTGTATAACACCAATACTGCTTTCATTTCATTATCCATATCCATTTTTTGAGCCTGTAACTGAGAGAATATAGCATCAAACTCATTTAGATGAGCAGCAACACTATCTCTGTCCTTCATACAAAGGTCATAAAATTTCCTCATCAGATAGACCTTATTTGATGCTATCTCTTTTTCATATGTATTGCATAACTTCTTCCAAAGCTCCTCTACACTTTCACAGTCTAATACTCTAAAGTAAACATTATCTGCCAGGTGCAAGAAAATGGTAGACCTGACCATTTCATCTAACTCATCCCAATCATCTTCATCCATGTCAGCAGGCTTCTTTGAAATTCCATTTACTAGCTTCCATTGCCTCCTTTGAATCAGCACATCTTTAATCTGATTCTTCCATAGAGAAAAGTTTGTGGCATCAAATTTTCGGATCTCAAAATGGTCTTTGCCATGCAAGTTATGGCTCCTCCTCGGAACACTAGCACTAGACCCTGATCCACTGGATGTGCTTGAGACCTATGATGCCATGATGGTAGAGAACTGAATGGAATGATAATGGAGCTAGAAGAGTCCAAACACCAATGAATAAGTGTATCAAGGAGTCAATCGACCACTGTATAGTTGACAAAACCAAAAATCTTGAAAAATTTTGCCAGAGTATCCTGTGCAAAATGAGCGCAGTGTCAAAATATCATAAAACTGCAAGTACTGACATGTTTGCGTGCATAGTGAATCACTGAGTCCACTTCATATAATCAATTACCCAATAGAAGCCAACTAGGCTTATTGAGCACCTATGAAAAACTATCATACATCTCCAATGGCGAAGCTGGGTAAGTCTTCCACCTGCATCATTGAAGAGACCCCAACATCTGGGTGTCTTCGAGTTAAGAAAACCTCACCATGACCCTCTTTATCAAACATAAAAGGCTTTATGCAAAGAACGTAACCGCTATATCAATGACCACATGGACGTACATAAGCGGTATCCACAAAAGCGTACATAATGTTTATGTGCTCAATATATGAAGTAAAATGACACTAAAAGGCTGAATGCACAGCCCAAAAACTAGCCAATAACACCTGCAAGTGTCTGTCAACTCCGATGTTTTTGGCTCAAAAAACCTGCATAAATTTGCAACAATTGCTCCAACCAAAACTGAAATCTTTCAAGAAACCTGTAGTTTTACGAGTGTGGATGAAAAACATAGCCCCAAGGGTTGATATTTAATGTCGGAGAAGTACAAAGAACACTCTTCTTGATGTTCGTGGACCTATGTGAAGAGAACTATGTGTGGAAGTACTCCAAAACGGCTCCGAAAGACACCCCAAAAATGCTTCAAAAATAGGCTTTGAAAGCAAAGAATGAAGCTTTGAGGGGCCAAAACATGTTCAAGGTAATGTCAACCTTAGTCTTTCCCCTTCTTCAGACACCACAAGAGTGTAGCTTAGTGGCAAGAGATTGCCATGGTTAAGCGAGCTCCTGGGGGAGCAGTATTGGGATGGGTGACCTCGTGGGAAGTACCGGGAACCTCTCTCTCTTTCTCTCTCTCTCTCTCTATCTATATATATATATATATATATATATATATATATATATATATATATATATATATATATATATATATATATATATATATATATATATATATATCAATGTAAATACATATTCAATGTATAATAAAAAATCCTAATCATCATCACCATCATCATCATCATCATCATCATCATCATCATCATCATGACCATCCTCATCCTCATCCTCATCCTCATCATCACGATCATCCGCATGATCTGATGTATCTGTAGTGGCATCATGGGTAGCGGTGCAAGCACTCTGTGATGATTGAGATCGTCCCTCCTGTGTCTGTCTCTCCACCTCATCCATATCTGCCTCTCCATAATACTCCTTTATTACATATAACAAACATAAATAAGTAAAACATACAAAACATCCATAAAAATAAATAATTATATGAGATTTAATAATACTCACAAACGCATCCGAATGGTCTTGCATATACTCGCTCAAATGCCGATATCCAAAATGAGTAGCATACTCAATCTCATGTTCCGTAGGATATCAACCATAATCCTTTCACTGCATTGAAATAAATAAAAAAGTCTAGTCTCTTGCATTTTAACTAAAATAGAAAATATACTTACAATAACACATATACTTTCAAATGTAACTACAAAACCATGATGGCCCATTTGGCCTAAGTGAGATGTGTGGCTTGACTCAATTCTCTTCTTTGTAATAGCCTATTTATTTAAATAGAAACGAAATACATAAATTAAATGTAAAAAATTAATCAAACATATGCGAGTTATAAATATAGACTATTAACTTGTATACCTTCTGCTGAGGAAATGACTCCTGAAGATGTAGCTGCCTATGAAAAAACTGCCATGTCTTAGGTGGTATGTTAGGTGTCCTCTTATTTTTTTTCCACCATACAATATCTATTATTATTTTGATCTCAAATAGAAAAAAAGAATCAGAATACATACACACATATAGAATGCACATACACATATACATACATACATACATACATACTAAATACATGCACACATACACATACTCACATATATATGTTATATATATATATATATATATAATGGTATATATATATTTACTATATATATATATTTATATATATATTTACTATATATATATATATATATATATATATATATATTTATATATATTGTATATTTACTTTATATATATTTATATACATATTTATATTACTGTATATATATTTATATTTATATTTATATATATTGTATATTTATTGTATATGTATATATTTATATACATATTTATAGCAATATATATATATATATATATATATGCACACATAAACATACATACACACACATACACTTATACATACATACACACACATACACATCCACACACACACACACACACATATATGCATACAGAGATACAAAATACATGCACACATACACATGCATGCATATACACACATTCATACAAAATACATGCATTTATCCCACAAGAATGTCTATTTGTGTATATGTGAGTATGTGTGTATGTGTAGATGTGTATATGTGTATATGTGAATGTTTATGTATGTAAATAATCAGATTATTAATATCTAATACCATTACTTGTAGATTCCAATCAATTAGGCGAAAATCCACCACCATCTCCTAATCGTGCAAGGACTATATATTGTAAGTATATCAAACTCTTAATGTTAAATATATTTGATAGATACATAACTGATATATGTTTTTTTCTTGTTATAATCAAATTCTGATCAATCAAATGGTACTCCACCACCTCCTACCCATGCAACTACTTCACATGTGTCCTCCGATAGGAATTATGATGAATTTTACTATCAAGAGCATATTAATATGTTGGTGTAAGTCTTGCTATGGCACATATCAAAGACCGCGATTGGAATGTATTGAACATGAGGGAGAGTAAGGTACTTTTGGGCATGCACCACCACCTAGTCAACGTGATAATGCTTGGGTATGTATTTTTTCTATAAATTAATGTCATTATTTTATTTTAAAAACATATAGAAAATCAAATTATTGTTGATATACAAGAATACTTGCTCGATGATGATGATGATGATGATGATAATTCTCATACTCATGATGATAATATACCTCATACAGATCATGGACTTGTTGTTCATCAATTACAAGCAGAGGTTTCTAGAAATCCTCTACCTCCTGGTTTAGAGACTGAAACGACAAGAGATTATCCATTGCCAGCTCGTGATCGTTTTCTAGTACAAACGTATGATAGAAGAAGATATAGGGGATGGAATAGAGGACCACTTCCTTTAGATGGAGAGGTTTTTAACTTTTGGGGTAATCACTATATGATTGCTCCATCCATTATTACTGGTGCTGGTCGTGATCTCTTTATTATAGCGGATTTGTATGTGCCTCCGGACTCTGAAGTCACTCTTATGTCATTTTCTCGTCCTATATATGGATGGGGAGATCGGCATCGACTTGCATGTTATGTTCAAAGCATGAGTACTTATGGAATATGCTTGAATGCAGTGTCCCTTACTAGTAGAGGGATTTCACATGCACTAAATGAAGGATTATATATTGATGGAAGATCTTACACACATGGGAATATAGCAAGTTTAATAAATAGTAGAGGGTTACATAATAGTTCAAGCAATTATAGTTTAATAAATAGTAGAGGGTTACATAATAGTTCAAGGACTAATTGCACATTTGAGGAGCGTGAAAATAGTCATGAATCACCATAGAGATATAGCAAGATAGATAGTTGTCAATGCTATTACTTCATTACATGCTAGAGATGAATTATTAGTGAATTATGGATGGCATAGAACTCCAAGAGCACCTTTTAGCTAGAGAGAGAATGGAAACTTTCTATCCATATTTAATAACTTACATATTTAATTTTATGTTTAAAGTTTACTTTTCATTCATTTATGGAATACTAATGATTTTTATTCATGTGTGTAGATTCCAACTTATGATGTTGATGATAATTCACCACACCATTCATAGTTGTGAGCAAGACCTCATTTATCAGAAGCTTCTGTGAGGAGGCTATGCAAAAGTGATCCTGTGGAATATGCAAGGTTGAAACACCTATATTCAAAAGAAGATAAAGTACAAGATTTGCGTGACAGTGATGATGATGATGGCATGACAACTTTTATTGAGGATTGGTATCAAAATGATAGTGAGAGCATTGATATTTCTAAAAATGAGAAATATCTTCTAGAGGAATGTCTAAAGCATGTATATGAAGGAAGTCGCTTCACATGACTAAGTGCAACCTTACTTATTCTCAATCTTCAAAAATGTTTTGGATGGAGTAATGTATCTGTTTTGGCACTATTAAGGTATAATTGTTAACTTTCTATCTATTTATATATGTACATGCATACATATATACATACACATGTTATGAGAGTAAGGTCAAATTATACATACCTGTATCGAACGAAGATATTTTGTCCATCTAGCCTTTGGAATTTTCCGTCCAGCCTTTAGAATATTCCTAACACATTTGCTTCTCCTATTGTAGTCGACCTACTACCTACACTGCTAACTCTTTTATGAACTTTGCATAGAAATATTAAGTATCAATTAGCTATGGAGGTATTAGGTTGTGTGGAGAATGGGACAAGCAAATCTAGCTCGAAGATTTTGAAGGACAGAAGAATAATTTTAAAGGATGGACAGAAAGAAAGCATCCATTCAATGCAAGTTCTTATTCTTACCTTGGCTAAGGTAAGAACAAGAACTTGCATTGAATGGACGCTTTCTCTCTGCCATCCTTTAAAAATATTCATCCATCTTTCAAAATCTTAGAGATAGATTTGCTTCTCCTATTTTCCAAATTAGTTAATACCTCCATAGCTAACTGATACTTTATATTTGTAAACAGTGTCAGTTAGCAATGCAGGTAATTGATTGACTATGAAATGGGAGAAAGTCAAAGGATTCAATACTCTAGATATCTATATGAAAGTGTGCAAACCACAATAAACAAAAAGAAAATTAAAAAAAAATCAAATATACACAACTATACATGCATACATACACATACATACATACACATTCATACATACATACGAATACATACACACATACACATACATACATACATACACATACATACACATATATACATACATACACATACATACATATATGCATACATATACATACATATACACATATGAAACACATATACACACATACATACATATACACATACACATACATATATGCATGCACATGCATATACACATCCATATACACATACACATAAGCATACACATACACATGCATATATATATATATATATATATATATATATATATATATATATATATATATATATATATATATTATTAATATGTATTTTTTTATGAACTTACACGTTATTATCTGAAAAGTTTTTACCAAGTCAAAATATTCTTCCTACCTCACATGATGAAATGAAGAAGATAATCAACAATCTTGGTATAGATTATCAATGTATACATGCATGTCCTAAGGATTGTATTTTATATAGAGGTGAATATGCAGACTCTTTGACATGTCCAAAATGTCAATCTCCTCGATATAAGGATGAAGATGGTAAAATCCCAAAAAAGGTATTGAGACATTTTCCATTGGCTCCACAGATCAGACATATGTTTCAAAGCCCCGAATTATCAAAGCTTTTGACATGGGAACATG